>SZWC01001948.1:116592-126703 GCA_023375785.1 Penium margaritaceum | reverse complement strand
GTGAGTGTGTGTGTGTGTGTGTGTGTGTGTGTGTGTTTGTTTATGTTGTGTGTGTGTGTGTGTGTGTGTGCGTGTGTGTGTTGTGTGTTTGTGTGTTTGTGTATGTTTGCATACCTTTTCAATTATATCATTGTTTCCATCAAATGAGCATGGTATTTTTAAGTTTATTTCATTAAACATATGTCTTTTCATAATTTGTTTTTAATAGATAAAAACTATGTTTTTCAAATGTTTGACTTAATTTTTATTTTTCCAATAGTTTTGGCATTCTTAGGTTTGAGGTTCTGAATCAAGAGGTTGGAAATGGATAGATGGCCAGGTTATGTTGATAAAAGCATGCTTTGTGTCTAATTCTACTCAATGATGCATTCATGTGTCCTTTTAAGGATATTTTACGTATTTATTCATGAAATATGTCACAGGGATCACTTTTTATGCAAAAATATACAAATTTGTCCCTTATGCTCAGATCATGGATTTTTTATTTCATATGTTTTATGGCACATGGTTGGGCCAAATATACATGTTTGTTATAATATGCTAATACTTCATCTCTCATTTTACTAAACAAATCTCACCTGTTTTGAAGTTGGAAGTTTTTATGTATGGATTCGGAAGATTTTATATGTTAATATGAACATAAATTTGAAGATGAGTTTTATTTTCATGGTCAATATTATATCTTTATGCTGAATTGATTTGAAAAGTGTAATTTAAGAAACACCTTCTTCAACATGGATCTAAGGTAATCATTAGGAGAGACACATCACAAGAGGAAAATAAAAAACCATTAGATGTAATTATCAATTAATTTAATATTATATTTCGCTCCTCTACCCTCTTTATTCAATCAGAAACCTTATGGAAAAAACCTTTGTGTAGGAATCGTTCATAAGATTTTGGCATGCTTGGATTTGGGCTTAAAATTTGAGATTAATTTGTAAGATATTTATTAATTTCATTGAATTTTATGAAAAATATTATAACGTACGTTGTATCATATTGGAAGCATTGTATTCTGATGGCCCATGCTCTTGTGGATAAAAGAACACACTTCAAATTTCCAATGAACCGTTCTGAAAGGGTAAAGTAATGAATTCCTTTTTATGCTTAGTCATATATTTGGTGCTGTTTTATGTAGAATCTTCACATTTCATTCATTTATCCATAATTTTTTGTAGAGCAGCGCTTCTTCACCCTCCTTAGGTTTTTCAATATTAAAATGGATTGCATTGGAAAATAAATTCATTTTCATTAAATGTTTTCATTTCTCCTTAGCTTTTTTAGATGTCGTGGGCTGAAAATACCTCCCAAAGTATTGTTTTACGTTATCATGCGGAAGCTGTTTGCATTAGCATATCTTTTTATGTATCGGTCATGGTGTTATCGGAAAATCATTTGTAATTTGTGTCCTGTTGTTGAGTGCTTCAATCTATATTAGACTCTTCTAAAGCATCATTTGTTTTCTTTTATGATAACCGGGGTTCATTGCTGATGAGGAAAGCCACGCGGTACTGGCTTAGCGGGGAAGTTTCTTCGACCATGCGTTTGGGCCGATTCGGCGAGCAATGAATAGAATTTCGATAATCTGTCTCAGGACGAAGCACAGGATTGTGTGCGGGCGCTATGGTTTCATGGACCATTGAAGTCAAGCAACTGGAATGGTTCACACTTTGAGAGTGTTTTTCCAGTTTCCGCTAGTGTTCCCAGTTGTTTTTTATCTGTTCCCTATGGTAGTTTCGAAGCAGTGTTTTAAGTTCATTGCCTAGGCAAGAGTCGGTGGCAGAGAAAAATGCAAAAATGGCACCCCGTTTTAAAGTAGCACGCAAAATTGGCGCCCCCCCAACGTGAGCATGCTAAATTGGCGCCCCCCCAAAGCGAGCACGCAAAGATGGCGCCCCCCCAAGGCGAGCACGCAAACATGGACCCCTCATAGGGATAGCACGCAAAACTGGCGCCCTGCAAAAATGGCTCCTCGCTAACTAGCACGCAAAAATAGCACCCCCCCTCCGGCGACGCCACATCAGCGACCCAACTTCGCGATTGATATTTTGCCTGTCCATTTTTTGTTCCGATTTCTCTCATGCGAAAGCATTGCAATATTTACACAGAACGGAATTGACTCGAGAAATAAAGTGATCAGGACACTTTTCAAAACAGGACCCTATTTCCATTCGTGCCTTTGTTTTTTTTCCCATCGGGTTGGACGTTTTTTTTTCTTTTCTATTTTTTGCTGTCACGTCGAATGCTATCTGCCCCTCATTTTTGTCCTTTTGCTCTCATCGAAGCCAAGTGGGAGTGGGAGAGGGTTGGGGAGGCGAAAGCGGGGCAGATCGCCTTCGAAGGCGATCTGCCCCGCTTTTGTTTTTCTTGCGTTGAAGCCAACTGAGAGATGGAGGGAGGGGGAGGCGAAAGCGGGGCAGATCGTGTTCAAACGCGATCTGCCGCGCTTGTTTTTTTCTCTTTTCTTGCGTCGAAGCCAACTGAGAGGGGGAGAGGGGGGGGTGGGGGGAAGCGGGCAGATCGCTTATGACAGGAGAAAAAAAAAAACAAAAAAATGGCCTTCGACGCGATGGGGGAAAAAACAAAGGCGCGAATGGAAAAAATAGGGTCTTGTTCTGTCAATATTCCTGATCACTTCATTTCTCAAGTCAATTCCGTTCTTTCCACATATTGCAATGTTTTTGCATGAGAGAAATCGGAAGGAAAAAGGATAAACAAAATGTCTATCGCAAAGTTGGGTTGCTGACGTGGCATCGCCGGAGGGGGGGTGCTATTTTTGCGTGCTAGTTAGCGGGGTGCCATTTTTGCAGGGCGCCATTTTTGCGTGCTATCCTAGGAGGGGTCCATGTTTGCGTGCTCGCTTTGAGGGGGCGCCATCTTTGCGTGCTCGCTTTGGGGGGGTGCCAATTTAGCGTGCTCAGGTTGGGGGGGCGCCAATTTTGCGTGCTACTTTCAAAAGGGCGCCATTGATGCATTTTTCTCGTCGGTGGCACCAGTCGACGGTCGCGTTCTCACGTCAACTGGCGGGCGTTCCGGCCCGCCAGTCTCATGATTGCAGTCGCATTGGGGGAGAGGACGTTAGCGGAGGTTGGACCACGGCTTCTCGGTTTGAAAAAACCCGCGCAACCGCTTGAGATCGACATGCAACTTCTAGTTTTAAACTTTGGGAAATATCTCATCTCCCCGCTTTCACATTGTTAATCACGATAAGCCAAAGATTTCTTTGTATGCTTTCAACATTACACGAGAGATGTACAAAATGTCACTGCATATCCGACAAATCACGGTCTTTCATAACATCTCATAATTGTATTAATCTTCCATTAAATTCAATGTTAAATATTCTTTTTGAAACATGATAACATACATTAGACAATTTTTGTGAAATTTTCTTTCAAGCCCAACGTTGTTCAATTGATGAACGTAAAAAATTGGTAAGTGGAGAACGCCAAAACAAATCCTACAAGCATGGCGCTTGTATCGTGGTTGGAGTTGGTGGCAGAAAAATCACTTTGCTCTCAGTTGGCTCTAGTATTTTTCAAAACCCACCTCCAAGACCTAGAGCCTAAGCGAGATACACCTTGACCTTGCAAATTTTGATGTTTAATGTTCCTGTCAACCATTGAAAAACAAAATCCGTTGAAAAAGTTCCTTTTCTTTGCAATTGAATGATAATGAATTGTTACTTCCCTTGTTCGATGTTATGTTTGAGACGTTTCTAACAACTTCAACCACCTTTAAGAATCCTGGACAAAAGTGTTGTGAACCATATTGAAACCTTAATGTAACTTGACTTTTACGAAGAATTTCCTTAATACTCAGAACTCCTTTTGACTTCGCGCTAAAGCTCCTTAAATCAACCGTTACGCAACCTTGCATGCGTTGCTTGGCTCAAATGACGATGACATGACATATGCCTCAGCATTGTATATATGTACTTGAAACACTTGACACATATCATCAAGTTATACTTAGATCTTGATTAACCTTCCTCATTAGTCCCCAAACACCAAAATTGTCTTTTCCCCCATAACTCATCCTTCTGAACCGATATTTTCCACACAACATAACACATGGTATTGAAGTGCAGTGCATAAGAGGGGTAACCAACACATGAACTACCTGGAAACAACTTGGCATGAGTCCTCGATGCATGAACGTTGTTAAGAATATCGCGACTATGCAATGCAAATCAAAAGGACTTTAAGATTACTCTAGCAATAAAGATGAGAAAAGCAAGAACAACAAGCTCTTTAAGAAAACCAAGCGGTAGTTGCATATTTTCTTGAAGATTCTGTAACATAAACAAATGTGATCGCCAATCTGCTGATGGACCCCTTAGGCTTGGCAAATACAACACCGAAGCATTCTATGTCAACATCTGGCACGATGGGAGGCACCAACTGATAGGCATAGAACAAAGACATGTAATAGATACTATTTTGAATAAATATAATCTGCAACCATCTGCTCCAAAAACTCAAAGTGACAACAAGGGAGCTTTGAGAATCTCACGTGTGCACTATATTACTCTCTAAGACAATTTCCAAACCCTTCAGTGAACCCCCAATTTCACTAACACTACTCCAGTTGTTTCATCCGGCAACATTGCAAGGGCCAATTGTTTGGATGTCGCTAAAAATTTTGGTTGTGTAATTTGTTACCCTCAAGGAAAACAAGGATAAAATCAATTAATCTTACATCATCACATATGTGTGGCATAAATATGAGTTGCTTTTCCAACATAAGGATCATCCGACGACAAGAGGAGATTCAGAAAACAAATCTCACATCGTCAACCGCACGTACTAACTCATGCACTCTACCGTTCCTCCTTTTGAGAAGCAGAACAAGAAATACAACACAAAATACTGACTCAAATATTTGTGGTAGCAACCCAATGTGGTGGCATACACATGTCGTTTTCACAAAAGCATCATCACTTATGACCTCGTACCCATTAAACTATGTTTCTACAAAAACAAAACCTTTACTGAGACATTGGGTGAGTAATCACCATTATTTTTATGCAAGAAGACCTTCCAAAAATGATCAAAGCGGCCAAACCTTGAAGAGTTTCAACAATAAATCTTAGAAGGAGAAACCCAATAGCTCCCAACCTAAGGCCACAATTCTTATTGTGGTGGAGGACTATCATACTCGGCAGAAGCCTAATCTTTGATGGAGATTGATGTCGACAATGAACATGATCAACAACTCTCTTAGACTTTTGGGAAGAACAACCTATCATAGTACGTTGACATATCTTGTATGCTTGTGAAGTGTGACAACAATAATCCTGAAACGGGGGGGAGTTGTAGAGTTAGAGCCAAGAGTCAGAAAAAATCAAAGGGCAATACTAGATTGCGAGGCTGATAATTGATGAAACAATGATGTGCTGAATAAAACCCATCATGGCGAGACATATCAAGTTGAAAATTATTGGTGAGATCCCAAAATGTCACGAGCGAGACGGGGATGACCAAGCTATCATGCTACGTTCAGTACAACCAAGGGTTATAAAGGGCATGTTTGTACCCACACTTATGGAGGAGCTCTTCACAACCTTCTTGGCAACAATATGGTTTGGAAGTTTCGTATTCAGATCAAAGAGAGAGAGTTTGAGGGAAAATCTTGTTGATGAATGATTTCTTGTCCTTTGACTTTGCAAACCACCCACACTACAATTTTAAGGTTTATACAATGTATTTGTTTGGAGGACTTGCCAAATGAGTGGCAACAAAATCATCCTCCAATGAGATGTCCTAATCAACACAATCTGAGGTTGGTTAGAGCAAAGTAAAAGTGTAGGTCAATATCAATGGAGGAAAAAAATACATCCCTTTTGTTCAGCAACCCACCATGCAGAGATGATTACAAAAGGCAATAATGGTACAAGCAACAAAGGATGTTGTTCCATGTGTAAAATGCTAGCAAATATCTCTAGACATTCCTAAGGTTTACGTAAAGCACGCTCCTTAAGCATGGCAAATCCATGCAAAAGCAAGGGAAGATGAATAAATCATTGTGGTTGAAGTAACATCCATGACCATGATGTCATAAAACGTATGAACTAGGCAAAATGGGTTTATCTCAATGAAATCCTTTGAGCGGTACCACCTGATAGCAATTATGACCATTAGATATACAAAAAGCTAGGGAATACACGGATGGTGAATGGAAAACATCAGATGAGCGATCACTATCACATTCAACCTAAGATGTAGCTAGAGGAAATGTTGATCAGTCCCTACTCGTCATCGGAGAGAGCAACACTATCAATGATAACAAAAACATGAGAGATGACACTTTACATGTACTACCAAGCATTCAACGGCATCATCCTTACAACTGTTACTCCCTTTAAAGAGAACATGAAGCTTTGAATGAAGAATTTGGGGATCTTCATTTTCCAAATTCCACGTGCCTACTAACAACCATCAGACCCACTCATCTGATAAGAACGTCAAGAATAGTCCAATATGCACTAGATATGGCAGTCTAAGTTCATGGTCATGTCGTTTAGACTCACAAATGTACAATCACATTTTCTGGCGACGTACTCAATACTTTCATCCATATTTGATGCTTTTTTCATTACTTCTCACAGTGACATATTAATGTATTCTTACGCTATAGAGGGGCACAATGGAAAAATGAATGAAAAATTTTAGGATCTCTCATATGATATTAGTTTTTCAATTATTTCAAAATGTGATTTTGGCTCTTGCTCTATAGAGTTTTTTGGACACATCATCGGCGGCGTACATATCACCATGGACCTCCAAAAAGTGGGGGTGATTTCTGATTCGTAATAATCCAAAAATGTATACAACCTCTAGATATTCCTAATCTCTAAACCTACTACCACCGAATTGCAAAGGATTCCATTTGGGTGTTGGTGTGTGTTTCAAATATCACCTTAAAAATTACTGAGTGAAATTTGGAGGACAACAAATAGGAAGCGTTTAACTCTTTTAGAAATGCATTGTACCTTATGCCTCCCTTACAATTGGCACATTAAATAATACAAAATGTTGTATTTGATTGTGCTTCAGGAGTTTCTTTCTTTGAACACAATGACAATGGAGAATATTGGGTTGCATTTATGTCACTAAATGTACATGGACCAAGACTCAACTACGTGCTACTCGGAAAGGAGATGCTCTCTAGCGTTGCAATGCCACCATGACTTGTCGAAGGAGCAACGTGGCTTGAGCGGGGTGACCTAAGACCGTTGGTCATGAGACCGGGTGTCTTGAGGGTCAGAGACCCTCAAGCACCGTGGTTTTGGCTAAGTTGGCCAATAGTTTTATAAGGATTTCTTAATTGGTAACAAAGCTCAAGTGATCCAATTCAATGTTTCGATTGCGAGAGATGCCAAGGCAACTCTCACTATTGATTGTGGGATTATTGCATGGCAGTGTCAAACTTTATGGTCAAAGGGGCTACGTGGCTCGAGCAAGGTCATGTGGGATTGTTTGCGGTGAGAGGGATGGCTTCAAGGTGGGAGACCCTCAAGCACCACGGTTTTGGCTTAGTAGGCCAAGGAATTCCGTAGATCAACTACATTCTCATAAGCAAAGTTGTGTTCAAGACATGACAGTGCTACTTACAATGCTAGCAATGCATCGTCCATCATGCCTTTAAAAGTCTTTTGACCTAGCCAAATCTAAGCCATCAAGATACACAACCGATGGATTTCCTCAAGACCAACTTTGACAACAACATTGACTATTGATTTGAAAAAGCATTCTCGTTGATAATATTACTTGATGACTTGATTTTATGGTTACGATGTTGCACATTGAAGATGGTGCATACTTGACATGGTTGTATACGAAGGATTATGAGGATTTCTATGGGTAGATTAAGACCTAGTTTTGGATAAATGACCCCACAACGATTCACTCATCTAGGTGGTTTTTCCTCCAAACAAATAACTATAAGGAAGTGCTATTGAGGAGTTCCACGACACCGGGTAAGGTGGATACCACTATGAGGACAAGACGCTTAAGAGAGTGGAAAAATACTAGTTAAATAAATTACAAACTTATATGGTGGCCTGGTACAAACTTATATTGTGGCCTAGACCCACAGTTTATGAGGCCACCTTGCTTATTTCAACTATTTCTTGTTCCGCCGGCATTATGGGCTAACATCAACATGGAATTTGTGACAAGTCTTTCGGCCATGCACAAAGGGTATGATGCCATGTAGATCATTGGACCATTATAGGTGTTAAATGAGATCGTGCGACTATAGTGTGTGCCACGCACCATCATCAACAAGAAAGAGGGATGTTTCATGAGCCATTTGAGGTAGGAATAGAAGACACAATTTGATACTAAAATTCAAGAATCAATTGGGTTCCATAATCCTTTTCAAAGTGGTTTATGGCAAACGACTCGCCAAACTGGATGGATTGCAGAGTTAGAGTAACATCCCCATAGTAGACATGCACCATAAGGACTTCATTAACATCTACGATGAAACATGCTAGACCAATGTAAAGATGAAAGGGGCAATAAATCAAGAAACTAATTGACATCAAAGGAAGGACATGTTGAACACAAGCGACCATGTCCTCCTCAGCTTTGGAAACATCAAACTCCATGGACAAGACATCGTGAAGCTCAAACCATGCTCATTGGGACCCTTTTAGATTGAGTCAATGTAACCCTCAGTTGTCACTCAACCTTGCCTCTCTGGAAGTATGGTGATCCACCCTCTCTTCCTTTTGAACAAGTAAAAGCACTACCGAGATCTTTTCACTCATTTTCATGACACAGATGTGGCACCTTCACCTCCTTTGTAATTGGACGAGGAAAAGTACGTTTTTGAAGGTATTAGTGAAAAATGACATGGTTAAAAAATGAACGAGTATCTGGTCAAGTGGCACGAGGACCATGTTCCGCACAACTGTTTCGAACACTACGACAACCTCTGAGACGCCGATCTTGTGATTTGTGGTTACTTTCATCACCATTGGCCTACGTCAAACGATGTACCGGGAAGTCACAAATAAGAGAGGGAAGCACATTAATTTCTTGAAGTACATGAGTCTTTAAACTATATGAGTGATCATTTTTTTCTTTACATTCATGGCCCATCGCATAACAGATTTTTACATCGCAAGGCTGAGGGAATTTTGTCCAATTGGTGCGATCTGCAATGTCTCTATGAAGGTTATTCTAACAAGTTCGACCAACCAATGGAGGACATATTTTTCTCGAAGCATATGTATGTTTCCATATTGTACGGTCGACTTCGATGTCCCTGGACTTTTATAAAGAACCGCGTTGATATTCTCGAAGTCTTCTGGATTTGCGTTGGAGCTTATTGGATCAGGCTTACACATTGAGACCTTGCACGTAGCGCGTAGCTCGAATGTCGATGCCTTATATTCATTCTCGACATTGTGTATATGTGCTTGACACACTCAAAACTTTTTATGAAACTACACGTAATGATTTATACAATTCATCATTTTTTCCATTATCACCGGAAGCATCTTTGTTTTCTTAATTCATTCATGTGAACCTATTACTCATCGCAGAAACGACCTCTCACAGCATTGGTGAGCTGGTCGTCAGTGTCATACTAGTCAGGCATAAACTTAGATATCCGTTCGATGGGTCAGTTTTTTCAATAGGGACTGAATGAAGCTTTTCGTAACTTGTCCGCGTCGCCCCCTCCAATAAAGACAAGCCATCGCAGCAAGTGGTGTACATGACGCGCGGACTTGTTTCTCTTTCACTGTAGGGGAGACAGCAGCTGCACCCTTTCACTTGACCACTATGGCCGGCTCGGATTCAATTTGAGACATTTTGTCCTGATCAATTGTAGTTGAGCTCGAAACTGTAGCTGGTTTTCGTCTGTTGACGCGGGAAGGAAACTCGTGTCTGGAAAACACCGCACGGCAAAAAGTTGTCAGAAAGTGCACTCGGCGGCTGTACGTCGGTTTGGCGCGAGATTGACTTGTAGTCTATGGCATAACTCTCCAAATAACCTCTGTGCATTACCAACTCTGGGATTGCAGTACTAGTTTTGGGAAGCATCTCTCTCTCTCTCTCTCTCTCTCTCTCTCTCCCTCTCTCTCTCTCTC
>SZWC01001948.1:103549-116390 GCA_023375785.1 Penium margaritaceum | reverse complement strand
CTCTCTCTCTCTCTCACACACACACACACACACACACACACACACACACACACACACATGGTCTCACAACTCAGAGATATATGTTGCAAATTGTATCAAAATATCGCTACTTGATCAGAACTAAGAGTTCACAGTCTCCGGAATGACATACATGAAAGATCTGAACTGATAGAATATAATGGGAAGCTAACTTAAACCAAGAAAATAATATAATATGTTTTAACATTTTGTAAGCTTGTTCTCACCTTACATTGTCTCTTCATTGCAAGGGTTGATAACGGCAAATTAGTAGCATTTACACAAGTTTAAAATTTCTAGAATTCATTTTCCATGTTGATGATTCGAGTGGAAAGTGGATATAATGCTCATTATTCATGAATCAAATTGTTTTCAGGGCCAAAAACAAATATTACCTCCTTGTAATACCAACACAAACAAAAGCTGACATGATATTCTCCTAATATTCTTACATTCATCACAATGCTTAAAAATACTAGGACAAGGGGCCCTACAAAATACATGTTGGAACCAAATGACCTATGATGAATGATAAAATTAAGAAAATAAAAAATATTCTTAGATGTGGAAAATGGGGGGAAATGATGTTTATTGAATACGTTAAAACGAAAGTGATTGTAGATCTTGAGAAAAGTACCCAAATGGATTAAAAATAACAAAATATTATAACAAGTTCTAGTGGAACAGAATTCAAGGTAAAATTCACCTAATGATTACAATAATTTGAAAACAATCATTGAAATTATAAACAAAGTAGAATTTGGCACGGAGAAAAACTCTAAGACACAAATTAATTCAATTAAAAAGGCAATAAACCATTCATTGAACCAAAATCTCATGTGGAATTTCGAAACCTCCAACATTATTTCTTCTAATGAATGAACCGTCCTCATGAATCATATCCATCAAACCTAAAACTACCACACTACATTTTGCCATATGAGCCTACATCAATTCAAACAAGAGATAGCATTAGCTGACAGAGATTTAGAAACTGATGTAGCTGTGATAATTAGAAAAGTAAAATCTTCACTCGCACTTTCGTTAAAAATCAAACCTCTTGAATAAGTACCTTTAAATAGTCAGCCTTAAATTTTTTTATAAAAGGATAGAAATGAATGCATTAAGTGCTTCATACCACAACATATGCATGTCAAAAATGCCTGTATAATAGAGAATGCATGATTCTTTGTGAGCCTTTCTAACATAAATTAAAATGTGAAAACGTTAGGTGAATCAGGAAGAATAATTACATGATTTTATACAAACATTGCAAAATGGATACCCTTATTTTTAAGAATTAAAATTTAAGCTGAATGTAGAAAAACAATTCAAGGAAATCTATGTAGTTACAATATCATTCTCAATAATAATGGCATTCAGCTTTCAAACATGGAAAACATATTGACCGGTGTACCCAGAATATACAAGGAAAACCAATGTAATTCCTTTTTAAAATATATTCCTTGATTATGAAAAAGGAAGAGCATATCAAATAAAACCAGGAAGTGCGTTGTTAGCATCCACATCTTACGAAATATTTAAGCATGCCACAACATAAAGGGGCCTACGAATTTCACTAAAAGAACCACTATATCCATGTGAGAGATGTCATCATGTCATTATTTAATGCCATGTCTAATAACATGGTTTGTTCACAGATTTCAATCACTTGGCACATCATTTCATAAAAATCTCAACGTACTCTCCGAATTTTACTTTGGGATTAAAAAATCATTGGATTGTTTTTTTTTTAAGCATGTGAGCCTTCATCCAAATAGAAAGATGCTGAAATATGATACGGATCGATTATTTTTAGAAACATTGTTGGCTCTAAGAAGGTTTAACTGTATAGATACGTAAAACTATGACATCAATCTTTTCAAAAACAAAATTCAAGTGGAATGAATGGATCCCATGAATATCAATATCCATATCCATATGCACATCCTCATCCATATACATTTCCAAATACATATCCTAAACAGTCCACGGCTGTTACATTGGTATCGGAGCCAAACTTCCACAAATCTCTGATTTTTACACCCATCCGACCGTCTAATCCTTGTCGAAACTGTTATATTCTGTGTATGCCCCTGGTCCAATCAGCGGAAGATTTAGACTGGGTATGCACTGCGCTTGTAGCGCAAGTCCCCCAGCGACATGCAAGAGAGGCTGAGAGAGATAAGGCATGCACTGCTCACCCTTGTGGAGTAAGTCCCCTTGGTCTACTCTTGGTATTCTACCTGGTGCATGCTCCTTAGGACAACTTCCTACAGCCTAGTGGGTGAAGGCGCCGTCTCACAAGTGAGAGGTCCGGGGTCAAATCCCGCTAGGACCAAATTTTCTTTGTGACTAAAAAGGGCCAAGGAAGCTTCCTAGAAGCTTCTAAGGTACAAGGTGGATCAAGCGCCACTTGGCGGTCACAGAGGGTGCCATGTCATCAAAGCTGATGACACTGTCTACGGTGGCCTTGGGGGGAGGCCCCTCCAAGGAGCCACTGGGAGCACTGACCAGAGACTATATAAGGCCTGTCATTTGCATGTGATAATATATCATCTCTTACTCTTGAGACTTGGGAGAAAACTAATCCCTTGTTGGCCACCAAGAAAGAGGGTAAAGAACAAGTGCAAGTGCACACTTTGGTGTGTAGCATTGCCAGTTGGGTGAGAGTTTGGAACACTCTCCGGCCACGGTTGGGACAAGCTAAGTGAACCTTTCAGTGTGGAAACACCACTCCGTGGGTGATCTCTACCTTGGTTGAAATACCAAGGGCGGTCGGCGGTTTGCCTGTCGGCGCCGTTTACTCTAGACCGTGGCCAAGTGCGGAGTGACAAAGGGTTATGGGCCCACACTGATCGGGAAACTTGGTTCTTTGTACCACCGCTCAGTTCACGTAGCAGGTACCTCCGCAGCAAACAAGACACCACTACTCCATCTGCTTCATCGTTGGTCCACCTTGGACCAAGGTACGCATTGTGAGAGACCGGACGCGGGTTGGACCCGTGGTCCACTTTTGCTCTCCACGGACAAGGAACGAGGATATGCTCTGCCATTGTTGGTATGATCCTTGAGTCCTAAGCGGGTTACGCTCTGCCCTTGTGGGTACGACCCAGTGTCTGTGGGAGCACTTCCTCCACAATAGCTAGGAGACCATCGGCTGGAGGGGTATGCAACGGACTACACCTTGAAAATCTGTAGCAGTCATCACCCTCATCAGCCTACATCGGCCTCAACGAAGCAGAACAGCAGGGACTAAGTGAGCATCCTTGACCACACCGCAATCATGCCGGGGGGTCAAGAGATCGTTCCAGTCACCTCACGGCCCGCCGAGTTGGGTGCGGCCAACGCCATCGCACGCTTCGATGGCAAAGCCTTCAGCACGTGGAAATGGCAGTTTGAGGTGGTGATACGCGTGCGCGGGTACCTCAACATGCTGAAAGGGACGGAGGTAGCACCGGAGGACGAGACAAGCGCGGAATACGCAGGGTGGCAAGAGCGGAATGACATCGCTCTCGCACTCCTTGTTGGCTGTGGGTTCATCGCTGTAAAAAGCAGCATGGCGCTCATTCTAGGCTCTAAAATGTATTGAGAAGTTTCTCAATCATTCTTCTTCAATATTTTCCAGTTCATGGGAAACATGGAAGACCGACAGCTTTCTTAACACACCACCAGGTGACGCTTGAAAGATTCCAAGCATCAACCAAAAAAAAAGAAAAAAAGGGGCACTTGAAGTGCCATAATTCAGACAGTTTCATAGATCCTCAAGTTGAGGAATTATATGTTAACTGTGTACAAAGACGTTCGTAACGGTGGAAACGTTTGTGGTCAATCCCGAGTGTTTGGTCAAGTTGACCATGGGTTTCGACGCAAAATCTAAAAGCTCAAGTTGAGATCGTTCGAAAATCAGTGGTCCTGATATTCTTTTTTCTGCTCCATTCTGAAGCACAAATAGGAGGAATACCGACTGTTTTCCATGTCCTGAACAAAATTCACTTGGAAATGCTTCAACGGCAGAAATTTAGCACCGACAATGCATAAATGTTTGTGAATCAACCTCAAAGTTTGGGGTATTTTGTGAGAAAACCCGAAAGGGCTGACCTTCCAAAGCCACGACATGGCTCAACGCGGGTGTACATGCGTTGACCAATTTTGTTTACGCAAAACGACAACTATAATGTGCACCAGGTTGCAGAACCACAATGGTGACGTGTATCGAGGCAAATTCTCGATGAGAACGATGAAAGCACCGAACGTGCTACGACCACTTGACGACTCACCTACTTGTCGCAACAATGCGAGATGTGCAGATTGCACATAACGAGTGTTGATTGCACAGTTACACGGGCGTCGATTACATCATTGACGTAAGTGCCGAATGCACTACGAGCAATAGCCAAAGTGCTAGTTGCAAAATTTTTGTCGGTGTCGAACACACCACTACAAAAGTGCCTGTTGCACTTTAATCACGAATGTCGAAGGCATTCGTGATGCTAGTTCCAAACGCACTGCTCATGGTCTGCAAAGGTGTGACCAAAGCAAAGGCCGGGTGCAAATCCACGTCGGTGTGAATTGCACCAAGAACGTTGGATAAGTCATCTGTGAATGGATTTTGACTAAACAAGAACGTGAGTGCCAATCGCACTCAAAACACAAACGCGATGGTGGAAGTCCACGCGTGATGGTCGATTGACAAGTGCCGGTCGCACTTGGAGCATGACCAACATGGAAAAGGCATTCGTAGCATTCATGCAAGTGCTGAACGCACGATTCCCATGATCGTTGAATCTATGACCAACGAGTGCGGCGGTAAAACCTGTGCCGATGTACCGTTTTCATAAACACTGATTGCACAAGTGCCGAATGCACCGTTGTCATAAACGCCGATTGCACGATTGACAAGAACTGTGGGTTGCACTTTTGTTATGGGTGCCGAATGCACCATTGATACGAGTGTCGAACGCACTATGGCCATGAGCTCTGGTTGGACTAGCCACGCTAGTGTTGATGGTACAACACTTGTTTCAAGCTGCCGATTGCACCGATAACATGGGTACTGATCGCACCCCGTTGTATCAACTAGCAAAAACTAGGCAACCGTTGACTCGTTGTGCTAGCTTGGGATAGACCACCAGACAAAAGCATACCATCTATGCGCGGAGTGGTTCTATGGGCAAGAGCATTAAGCGCGTTTGTGAAAGCGCCAAAACCACGTCATTTGGCGTTTGCAAGTCATCTTGACAAAGTCGACGATGGTCATACTGTCGAATCCTTCAAATGGAGAACCGACAGGTATGGCTAGAAAAAATCACAAACAACTGTGGTATCAGAGGTATGCCCGAACGGCATAACAAAAGCACAACGATCTCGGTTGCCACCGACAGTGACGACCATTCACCCTACCGATTGCAGTTTGGGAAGGTACTTCCAAAGAAGTACGAACCAAATTTTATCGGATGGATCACGTATGACGAGGACGCTTTCCTCAAAATTTGACCATGCTAAAGGTGGACGAACTTCTCCCTCTCCATGATGGAACGCGCTAGAAAAGCCCTGTTGATTGAGCACCAATTCCAAAACATGCACGGCTTGCATTACCGCAAGGGGTCGGCGCACATGATCAAGCACTAGAGACAACCCACTTCTCAATACGTGCACGACATGCACAAAAACCTAATTCACTAAGTGTTGGTGCATCGATCACGACACTCAATTATGGATAAGTTAGACAGTCGAATGATCACAACGGTTTTGTGACATTTGAACAAGCTGACGATATCAGTTGATGTCTTGGATAAAAATTGCGACACCATTTCACCGAACAAGTAGTTTGGTGGGTGCAGGATGTGTTCCACGACAGTCGCACGTCCCATTGCGTTATAATGTTCAAAGGCGAATGTGATCATTTCATGATTGTGTCCGTGTCATGACTATGTCATGAGATGTGACCTGGCCTGTTAGCACGCCGACTTCAATCCTCGAGGATTACCATCGTGCTGCCTGTACACAGTGTGTACTAGATGCATCTGTACCTTTTGGAGTTTCTCTACATCATCAGTCATGGCCGATGCAAATATCGGTCCGTGATGGAACGTGTCAAGGATGATACGCTTGAATAAAGTTCCAATGGCGAAACCATTAACACCCTCTCACTCGGTGAGTGATGGATTCAAATCGGGGTGCCCGGCCGTTACCGACAATAAAAAGGTACATGAGTGTACTCACAAACCTGTTCAGGAGACAATGATTATCATCAATGGAGGTTGTATTTGCGCCTAGGAGGGGCAGAGACTCTTCGATGGGTCCTCCACGATTTGAGACGCCGCAGTGCGGTGGTCAAGGATCGCAAGAGTCAATTCTGGCGTATGACAAGATTGACTGAATGTCAAAAGTGAATAAACTTGAAGGCGACAACTTCAGTCTATCATCACTCGGTGAGTAAACATGTCATAGACATAGATAAACAAAAATACATGAACCGACGTCGATAACATAAATTCATCCACAATTCGTTGAAAATCCATTTCGGAGAAAATGAGCGGCACTCATCTTCTACCTAATGGTGCTCCAGAGAACTATGACGGTCTCATAGATTGCTACAAACCAACTACGACATAGTTGGGGTCACGTCAATGTCTAGGTTTTGTGATCAAAGCTTATAACTATGGAGACGATCTATAAGCCGACAGCTTTATGCTAACACTGTGTTAACACCGACATCTTGGTGGTCCGATCGACCACACGAGTCATAATTAACACAAAGGTAAAATGATGACCAGTGTGTCGAAAATGTTGATGTGAAGGCACTCTTCAAAATGGACCTTGAGAAACGATATTTCTCATCAGATTTTTTTGATGTTCTGAGGAATGTCTCAAAGTTGAGGCCATCGTGACACAATACACTAGTTGTGTACGTCACGCTCTTCAAACAATATGCAGATGGATTCTGGTCATACCAAGGCATGGTGTAGCACCAGCTATCCAATCTGTTGGAACAAAACCAATCTCCGAGAGAGATCATAATGACTACGGTGTAGTCAAACCATGTTTCACTGACCTGAAAGGTCATGGTGAAGCGACTCAAGCCCCTTGCTTTTGGGGATGATTCAATTGAATTACATTGCCGAACGCAAGTACAAGACAATTTTGGATGTCGCTGCGGTGGTATCCACAATGGTGGGTGTTTGCCGGGATGTCTTCAATGAGGGTGATCCCCTCCACGAGTGCCTCGGGCAAGGCATGTGGAAAATACTCTATTGAATGGAAGTACCGAATGTACATAATAGAAGACATTGAAGCAACACAGATTGTTGCAACTTGGCGAACATAATCCATTGACGGGATCTTGAATGGAACTCTTGCACGCGATTATGTTATCGCAAACATATTCAAGAATTAGTTGTTCCAGGATCACCGGATGTGATTGAGAGGTGTTCTATCACAATCACATGGAACTGACACCAGAAAGGTGTTCTTCCAACTTGTATCGAGATGATGGTGATCATGGTACACCCGTTTGGTGAATACCATACGATGAACACTTTGTCCGTGGATGGAATCCATGGCTCTTGAGATTGGTTATCTCAGTTGACCTAGTTCAAAAGCGGTGTGCTTTTGACGGGGACGTGAGCGGCAGCCTACGGTACCCATTTTAGACAGAAATGAGGGGATGATGGTTCAGACCAAGATCATCTAGGTCGGAGCATTTTCATGTCTAGTGATGGACTTTGACGGAAAAAATGCATGCCAGACGACCAATGCCGCCTCCTTCAAAGATGAGTACAATATTTGAACGAAAAAACAAGTGTGCTTAACAACCATGTCTTAGGATCTTGGTGCCTCCCAACCCTAAGAAAAAGCTAGCATGCGAGTTGCATGGGCTTAGTGGAGCTTGGTTGAGTTCAGCCAACCAACCCACAGGTGCTGAAAGAGGTCTAGTAGACCTACACGTGGTCATGAACATGTGGTTACAAACCGAAAGGACTGATGTCCAAATCTCGGATTGCACTTATTGACAATGTTGCTGGGAGGTACCACCTTGGCAACAACCCTTTGGAAGAGATCATGTCCCAAGGACATGGGAAGTGTTGTGTGGACCTGGACGGTTTTCGCGGGGACGCTCGGTTAATTGGTCGCAGGGACGCTCCTTGCAAAGGGGGAGGAGGCGTCACCACAATCGTTTGCTGAACACATACCACATGGAATGTGGGCAGATTCATTCCATGTACCCTCTTCCAAACTGGAAAGACATTGTTAACAATGTACGTCCCAAAAGGCATCGACCATGCCACCGCTACACACGTGTGATGAGTCTTCGGTGAAGACTCACCAACACTTGTGAAGAACGTATAAGGATTATACGTTTGTCATCTAGGCAAGAGCCAAGGATCACGCGATCAACACTGGATGTTGTACGCTAATGACCATAATCACAAAAACCGCAAGTGTGTGGTTGATTGTGCGTGAACGTGACGCAACCGTGTTGCGGATGACAAGAGTTCACACGTGTGATCTTGTTAACAAATCTTGTTGCATGGTTTGCATCATGAAGTACGCAATGATCAAACCTCCGTGAGCAAAGACGAACCGGGACGGTTCGAAGCAAAGGGGGAGGAATGTAGCCTACGAGCCATTTTTAGAATNTCGGTGAAGACTCACCAACACTTGTGAAGAACGTATAAGGATTATACGTGTGTCATCTTGGTAAGAGCCAAGGATCACGCGATCAACACTGGATGTTGTACGCTAATGACCATAATCACAAAAACCGCAAGTGTGTGGTTGATTGTGCGTGAACGTGACGCAACCGTGTTGCGGATGACAAGAGTTCACACGTGTGATCTTGTTAACAAATCTTGTTGCATGGTTTGCATCATGAAGTACGCAATGATCAAACCTCCGTGAGCAAAGACGAACCGGGACGTTTCGAAGCAAAGGGGGAGGAATGTAGCGTACGAGCCAATTTAGAATTAAAAATGGCGTTTAAATATAGTTCTTGGGTTTCAGGGGCTGGAGACCGATGTCTCGACGAGTTAAGGCCCGAAAAATAATCTCGGGCTAGATTCTAGTTCGACTCTAGCCCGTATTCGGTCCATAGGCCGGATTTAAGGTAAGAGGAGTACCGCAATGGAAGATCCATCGCGTCACTCCTCCCCTCTAGTTGGTCGCTAGGGTCCTGTTCCCACATGGATGTGCCACGTGGAACGATAGGGGTTTAGGTTGCATGTTTACAAAAATGCCCTATGACGACTACGTCCATTTGTGGCGCGGTTCGTCTCAGCCAAAATGGCTGAGGCGACCATTCGCTCACTCCTCCTGAGACGACTATTCTGAGGGCCTACATTTTGGTTCTGCAGTTAGTCGCAAAACAGTCCACGGCTGTTACACCATATGAGTATCTACATGAATATCCATGTCCATATCCTCATCCTCATCCACTTGTGCATATCCATATTCATGTTGATATCAATATTTAAAAAAAATAAGTATCCATATCAATCAAAATAAACATATGCGCTTAGTCACAATGTATTATTAAGTATCGTTTTTTTGTTTGAAGAATGTTAGAAAAAAATCATCAAGTAGGAGAGATAATCTTATGCCAACTAATTTAACATGGAATAATGAAATGATGAGGTGCATGTAGTTTTCCTTTCATTCAATAAAAAAATTTGTTGATGTCATCGTACGGAAAATGAATATTTCTACATTTTGCAGTTTTGGATGTCCCATTATTTGGCACTAGGAGAAGGAAACAAATATTATATGACAGAATATATGAAAAATAATTGTTACCATTTATCTCATAACAAATAATGGACAATCACCATTAAGTGACATGTGATATGAACATGTCGTTTGCCAATTTTTCATGATAATGCATAAAAAATATTTAATTCGTGAATTCATTTATTGGGTTTGTCCATATACTTCAAAACATGTTTATGTGGGTCTTTTTGTATACTATTTTAAGAATATCACAAATATTGGACCAAACACGTTGTGCATGGTATCGTGGATATGATATGGTCATATGTAAAATTACAAGTATATGTTCAAGGTTTTTTAGTTTTCACTCTTTAGTTATGGCATGTAGTACCATTGTGCCTACATCATTAGCGATTTTTCGAAACATGTAAAACCTTTGGAGTAAGGGAGATTGGGTTCATAAGTTAGTATTGTCGTAGTTTTGTGCTCTGGCTTTCTTAGCCTCTTTATGCATTAAAATAGATTTGTTTTTATTATTGAGTGGCCTTGCATGTCCTCTTCAAAACTTATAGCCTTGGAATCTAAAGTGAAATATAATTTACTTGTTTTGATAGTAAGAGAGGAGCCCTTCGGTTTTCTATTGGGGAAAATAAGAATGGTTTTCACTTGATGTAAAGGTTTGGGATTAAGGAAGGAGGAGGATCCATTATTTTGCTTTCCATTCCTAGTTGATGATGTAGGTTGCTCATAAAGCATGTATAACAACTTGGAAAAAATTTTCTTTCCTGATTCATGTATGGTTTTAGATTTCTTTCAGAATGGAGATGTGGGAGATAGATCCCTTTAATGTGGTGGAAATCGTATAACAAAATTTCACATCTAGTATGTTAATGTCACAAGGTATTTTATAGGTGCATGCTAAGTAAGGTATTTGTTTCTGAACAATAATCAACATTGTCATGAAGGGTTTACTAATTTAATGAATGGGTTCATAAGGGTATGGTTAGGGGTTTAAGAGAATGTATGGTTTGGAAAAACATCGAATTAGGTTTTGATAACATGTAGCCTAATCGGTGTGCACATTTAAAAAGTTTCCCTAGCTTTTGTGTAGGATGAAATCCTAAAATTGCATTTGAAGGTTTACAATATTTTGGTGAAAAATTGTTTGAAATCAAAATTTGGTCTTTCATGAACTAAAATTATCTTGTTTTAGCACTTATGCATGAACACATAAGTTATTACTAAGTAGCAATCAAACCTCCTAAGCAAAGATAGAGAAGTCATCGATTCCATTTCTTGTATTCGTTATTTTTTTTAGCTTTTTCATTAAAATTTGATATGGGACATGGGAGGTTCAACCCTTTGCTCATTCACATATGTAATCATGTACTCCTTTTGTGTTGGTTGCATTGTGGTTACCTTAAAGGAAGCACTAATTATTTTGGTGAGGAGGAAAGAGGAGATATTGTATAATCAATGTAGACCATCGGTCTTTATGTCGATCAATTAGTGTGTGCAAACATATTTGAACCCATTATAGGATGGGACACATGAATAGTTGCATAAATAAAAATTTTAGCCGAAATTAAATCTTCCTTTCAGTAGAGCGGCACGATTCAAAGTTGCAAAAGTCTTAAAAGTAAAATTCATGTGTGGAGAATAGTTTTCGTGTCTGTTTATTTTTTGGAGCAGTATGTAGACTGAAGGCTACCTATGCATACATGTTCCTTTTGACATGGCCTTTAGATAGTGTTTTGTAGACAAATGTCAGGAATGGGCATTGCTGAGGATAAAGTGGAGGGCGAGTGAGGGCGGGGATAGGGTGTGTGTGATGAATAAATGTGGAACGAGGGTGGGGGGGGATTGACGACGGTGAGGTGGAGGGCACGGGGTAAAGGAATGTGAGTGGGTGAGGAAAAGACCCTAAAACAGTTTACGGATAGGTGGGGTTATCAAGTGGCTGAGGCTTAGTCCTTCACTTGCCCTCCTACCCTTACCCTCGCTTACCCTTTTGCTTCCCCCCTCTGTTCACGCTTTCACCTCCCCACCTTGCACTTACTTTGTTATCGTTCTTTAAGCACCTTCTAATTTTTATTTATCTCTCCTTTATCCTTATTTATGTTATGGATTAGTATTTTTCATTCCTTATGAAAGCCACCACAAGATCCTTATCCATATCTTGTGCATTCCAGAGTGATGTGGAGTCGTAAACATAAATCGCACACTTTGATGTTAACATGACCTACCCTTTTCTTATGGATGTGGTGACTGAGCTGAGGAGAAGTGGAATTTTCTTACTTCTTTATCAAATGTAATCTCTTACCGTTTTGATTTTGCTTGTTATCTTACACTGTGTCCTATTTTGTGTCAAACTTATTGGAATCCTCATCCTCCTCCTCTTTGGGCTGTAGTTACAAATTCGCTTATTCCTTTGAATAGAGGATGACACTGTGATTTCCCCCATGGTCGGGCCGGGTGCGGACGTTCTAGGCTCTGATCCCACCCTTCCAGGGTGGGATCAGAGTTGAACCAAATGCATTCGTTTCTCTGCGATAGTCGGCCGCATTTTTCGGCTGGGCTGGACTCATCACTGAATCTCGCGACATGCACGGCGGCGGCGTTGGCAGCGGCGGCGGCGGAGGAGGAGGCGGCGGCGTTGGCAGCGGCGGCGGCGGAGGAGGAGGCGGCGGCGTTGGCAGCGGCGGCGGCGGAGGAGGAGGCGGCGGCAGTGCAGGAGGAGGCGGGGTCAGCGGAGGCAGCAGCGCGGGTGCAGCTCCCCACACCAGCGGCATCAGCCGAAGTACAAATCGGCTGACAACAGTGGTGGTGAGCGCGTTCGCAGTGCTTGCTGCGTTCTCCATCTTCATCAACTTGGATATCATCACGGTGGGTTCCGATGCGTTTCGTTGCGAAGCGCTTCGTTGCGTGGCGTTGCATGGAGTATCATCTGGGTGCAGCTGCTGCGACGTGTCCCTCCCTAGACCCCTCCCTCACTCTTTCCATCCCTACCTCCCTCCCTCTCCCTCCTTCCCTCCTTCCCTCCCTCCCTCCATCCCTCCCTCCCTCCATCCCTCCCTCTCTACCCCCCTCCCTCCATCCCTCCCTCCCTCCCTCC
>SZWC01001948.1:71561-87266 GCA_023375785.1 Penium margaritaceum | reverse complement strand
GCCGAAACGTAAAAAACGTCACCGTAATTTACGCCGTAAAAAACGTCCGCAAGAAACTATCTTGCGGCGCAAGGAAACTGACCTTAAAATTTTAAAATTTAAAGGGACATGGGGCAAGGGGGGGATGGGCGGGGGGGAGGGGGTTGGGGGGGGTCTGCATGAACAACGCCCACTTCAAAGACATGCCATTCTGACATCAATCACTACAAATTTAAAATTGCACTTCAAACAGTCCCATTTCACCCAGCATTGTTGTGGTGGGAAGAAAAAATTCATTGGAAGTCTGGGGGTTGTGGTTGAAGTTGTTCGTCTGAAAAACAAGTGGTGGAAAATGTCGCTCACAAGGTACTTCAAAAGTAAAATTTGACTTTTTTTACAAAAGTATCTTGCGAACGTTTTTTACGCCGCAACCGTAAGAAACCGTAAAAAACGTCCGTAAGATTCAATCTTGCGGCGCAAGGAAAATCATAGGTTACCAGTAGTTTCTTTCTAAGATCATCGGAAAAAGTTCCACCTGTCGGTCTCACCGAGGTCGGACTAACAAAGGTCGGACTGAGAAAGGTCGGACTAACAAAGGTCGGCCTTTTGTGGAGTGACTGGCTCGCAGCTTCTTTTTGTTTTTGTTTTTTTATTTACAGATGGAAGGTTTATCCATGGCCGCCTTTGCTTTGTGCGGCTCATTCAATCGCCACCCGGCGGCTGCCCCGAGTAGCCGGGCTCTCACGTGCGCAAAGGGCTGTGAACAATGTTGCCGCCCTTGCCCGCCGTTGGTCGGCCTACCCTTAGCAAGCCACGTGTGAACATTGTGGCGGAATCAGGAACCTAACCTACTATATTCAGATCATGAGGCCGACGATCCACCAATCACTGCATTACGTGCGCCTAGATCATTGAAGCGTGGTCATGTAGCACTGGCGCCAGCCTTGTGTTGCCAACGCCAAGCAGGCAATGCGGCCTCAGAGACGGAGGCAGCCAAAGGGCCGAAGGTGGCCTCGCCTGCAAGCAGGCCCTGTCTACAAGCAGGGCACCATTTGCAAACAGGTCCCCGGGTGCAAAGCATCCTGCCATGCTCGCAAGGCCTTGCAATGCTTTGCCCTGCAAGGGGGGCACGCCCTTGGCGCTTGCGTTCTCTGCGGTTGACAGATTGGCGCTTGCGTTCTCTGCGGTTGACAGATTGGCGCTTGCGTTCTCTGCGGTTGACAGATTTGGCGCTTGCGTTCTCTGCGGTTGACAGATTTGGCGGCCACCGTTGACGGCTGGCCCCTCGGCCGAAGTCAAGTCTCCGGTACGTGGACACAGTCGCAGTGCGGTATCGGGTTGGTGCCGCGTTGCACAAATCGGTGGACGTGGCGTAAAACGGTCTCGCCAATTGAGATCGAATCAGGGTTCGGGTGCTTTCACTGTGTACAAACCAGCCCGCAGCACTTGTCGGTTGACTCTATCAGCAGAACCAACGATTGCTTGTTTGGGTATGTATGCTTCAACGGAATCTTGTTGGCCGGCAACACAAGCAGCGAGTTTAGGAGCCTCCAAGGCGCATTCAGTTCTACCCCATAAGATGTGGTAGTGTGACGTACAACGTGCGAAGCACGCTGTTGTGAAGAGTTTCGCAAACCGGTCTCTTCGCTCGCGGCCTTACTTTGAGTTCACCCCTCCTGCGTTAACACCCCGTGAACAACTGAAGGCTGCTTGAGCGGCCGGCGCCCTGGAGCAATCCGACGCAACGGCGGCGAGGCGTTTTCTGTTTTCTCTAGACACTTTGCAAAGCGTTTTAGAGGATTTATATTGCGCCCTAGAGCTAGCTGACGACTGTGAGGCGACGCTGCCTTCCGCCTGCATCCCATGCGAGCAGCTCGACGACAACCTGGGCGCTCGTAAATGCCTTCAGGCTCGTGTGCCCATACGCCTTGCCTGTGCCTGCAACCCTCCTTTTGGTCGCCCTTGGGGCCTTGGCCTTGGTCTTGGCCTTGGCCTTGGCCTCGGCTGCCTATCCTCGCAGAAGCGAGTACGGCTGTTCATGGGGTGGGGCCGCTTGCGTCGTAGGGGAGTTTTGTGGCGGAGGAGGGACTCGAACCCCCAGCGCTTGGAGCACAATTCCGATGTAGGCCTTGCCGTTGCCACGGCTGTCCGTGTCTTGTTAGTGGTGCTGGTGCTTGACCTGGTGCCGGTGCTGGTGCTGGTGTGGGTTTGGGTGCGGGTGCAGGTTCCAGTGCCAATGTTGGTGCTGGTGCTGGTGCTAATACTCGTCCTTGTCCTGGTCCAGCTGCGTGAGTAGCGGCAATGCACGTAGGCATGGTGGCAGGGGCTGCCGTGATGTCTCTTCACGGCACCAGCAGCAGCAGCAGCAGCAGCAGCTAAGGAAGCGGCAGTGGCAGCGGCACAGCCATCACCACTGCCGAGGGTCGCAACGACGCCATGTAGGGGCAATGCCGTCGTGTGTGGACGGCATTCTCTGCGTGCAGACTGCAAGAAAGGCCGTGCCCACAGCTGTACATGGTTGCTGCGTTCATGACTTTGTTGCCGAGGTCTTCTCCTGTGGCTGCACGTTCATGCTCTCCTCCTCCGTCCGAATGCAATGGATGCCTGGAGCACTACGTTCACATGGATGTTCTTTCCCTCTCAAACTCAATGTAACCCGTCATGTCTTGTCTCTGTCCCTTGCTTTTGGGCGAGCACGGGTCCATGGCTCTCTCTTTCCCAAATGCACCAGGCTCAAAGCGGCCATGACTTTGGATACTGGTTGGGTGGCCAATTCTGCTCTGGTAAGTGCTGGATGCAGTGGTGCCGTGCGGTGCGGTGCTGTGGTGCACTGCGCTGCGCTGCAGTTCGGTATGATGTGGTGCGGTTTGGTGTGGTGTGTGGGGTGTGTGTGTGTGTGTGTGTGTGTGTGTGTGTGTCTGCGGTGGGGCGCAGTGTGGTGCTAGCGACGCGGCCGATGCGTAAGCCAAGGTTTCGGCGGTGGGAGGAGCAGCTGGAGGAGGCGGTGGAGGGCATCGTGGTCACCAATGTGACCGAAGGCATGGAAGTGCCAGCACGCATCGACGTGGCGAAGGTGTGCCTTTCATTTTCTGCTCCAGTAGGAAAGAACGTGGGATGTGGAGATTTGAATGAGGGTGGAGTTAGGTGTGCATAGTGGCTTGGAAGGGGAAGGAGGTGGTGAACGAAGGGGGGGAGGGGGGAGATGAGCAGCTGTTTGATGCAGGGCATTGCTGTCACCAATGAGAACAGGGCATACATGTGTGGATCCGCATCAACACGGCAAGGGGGGGAGGGGGGAGGAGGGGGGTGGGGTTGGGGCCTAGGAGAAGAAAGGGTGGGGTGGGAAGAAGGGTGTAGGATCGGAAGGTGAGGGGGGTGATGGCGGTGCGGAAGAGAAAGGTGCCTGGAAACTTTTGGGCCGAAGAAAAGACATTTTTTGCTGCGACCATTGTTGCCGATCTCCGTTCTTCCCTATCTCCCAGCTTGTTTGCCAAGTCGAGTGCGAATTTGCGCCGCAGGTGGACAAGAGAGGCATCGGCGCTGAACTGCTGTTCGGATGGATTCGGAACGGCAACATGCCACAGATCTGTCAGCTGCTCATTGCGTTCTACCCGCCACTTGAGGGGCAGGCGGAGGGAAATCGGACGGAAAGCGATGGTAGGGCAAGTGAGAACAAGTTAGTTCAGGGCAGCAGTTATGCTGCCAGGAAGTCCATGACGAGGTCCCTGGCAAGATTCAACTTTCAGTTGAATTCGTGTATAAGGGAGTCGAAGGAGGAGGCTGAGAGATGCACATACTACTCGCTGGTGAACTGTGAACAGGCGTCGTGAAGTTGTACTTGAGTTGATGTGCCACCGACTGGCAGAAGAAAAAGTGCCTGCTCCAGTCTGGGGGCCCTGGTTTGAACTTTTTTCCTGAAAGGAGCTGGGTGCAAGGGTTCTATGATGTCGTCCGATGTGTTGTGACCACCCAGACACTTCATGATGTTCCCTCCTTTGCAATCAAATTTTGTAATCAACTTATTCGTTCTTGCTTGAAAGCAAAAGAAGCAACCACAATCTGCTGAGAAACTATGTCCTGGTCGTGTGGCAATGGCGCTTGTGTGTCAAAACACCTCTTTCTGTCTGTAGGACTGCATAGACTGGGAAAAAACATTCTTCTTCATCGTGTGCTTCCAAACAAAAGCTTGAAAGTATTGACTGTTCAGGATGAGGCCCACTCTACTGGCACCCCTTCCAATCATCTGCAACTTGTGTTCATTGCTTTGCCCCTGACTGCCAAGGTGATTGAGTTGGTTTATGGGCTTTGAGCTCTCTGTTGTGTGGACCTCGACCTGACGCGACGTCATGGGAGATGCATGGGGAGGTCCATGCTCTGTTGTGAGCATCTACAGCATCCCGCATGTGGCTCATGCTGCGTGCCTGCACAGCTGCATGTACATGGCAGCACCCTGTTGGTCGAGACCCGGACACTTGGTGCGTTGTACCAGTGTCACGAGGAGACCATGTGATCGTGTGTGTTAGCGTGTCGCTATACTGTGTGTGGCATGTACATGCGAGCTGTTGGTCGAGACCCGGACACGTGGTGCATTGCACCCGTGTTACGAGGAGATCCTCCCTTGATCCTGTGTTTGGATGATGATACTATTGAGTTNGATTGCTCGTAGTGGTCGAGACCCGGACCCTGGTACCGCCAGTGTCACGAGGAGACCATCTTGTCCTCTGACATATGCATGATGTGCATGACACTGGTTTGTGTGTGTGTGCATCACTCCTCTCATGGTCGAGACCCAGACACTTGGTGGGCTGTGCCAGTGTCCAGGGAGACCCTAGATGCATAGCTGACGAGCGTGTGTGTGTGTTTGTGCGAGTAGACTCATGCATGTTATGGCTTGTCATGCATTGTTGTTCCGTGCCTTCGCTCATTCGTTCTGGTGTGGACGGCTATGTCAGCCAGGGGGAGTGTTGGTTTGTGTGGCTTCCACCCGTCACGACTGACACTGCTAGTTTACTGATATACCCACATTCGGGGTATATGGCAGAGGAGAGCGTGACGACACGACGGGCCTCCAGACTGCACCGAGACTTCTCCAGCACCTACGACAGCGCCAGCGAGACGCGGTCGATGCGTTCCGGCAGCCATGTGGGCCTGTCAGGAGGTAGGAGAGTTTTCTCGGTGGGTTCAGACCCGCGCACCCGGTTGACAGTACCGGTGCGACGAGGAGACCCGATGGCTATTGTGGGGCTTCCGATGTTCGGAAAGCCGTCTGTGATGACTGGACGCTGATTCTGAGGTTTTCTGGCACTGTTCGTATTTTCTCGGTGGTCGAGACCCGGGTACTCGGAGAGCTGTTCCNGAGGAGACCACCGTTGTTGTTATCGTGGTGTACGCAGTGTGTTCTCCCCGCTGACCCGTTTTGGCTCAGCGGGGGTGACGGGGCCCGGTGCGGCTAGCTGCCGGCGCCCCTACTTAAGCCCGCTAGGGGCTCATTTGTAAACTCTCCTTGTTCTTTATATTCAGCGTTCCAGACTTAGCCAATTTTTTTGCCGTCTTGCATCGCACTCACACACAGAGCTCATGTTCGTTTGTGCATGGGCCTGCATGCCCTAAAATTATTTCCAATTAGGACAAGATGATGGTGTGCAGCATGTGCTTCACAATTTTCTCGGTTGCTGCTGATGTGATGCATATGGTTCATCCGGCGACTTAGTTCACACACTCCTGGCTGATAGTATGTTTCGGTGAATGAGGCCCAGGCACACGAGAGTTTGTGCCAGTGACTCATGAGACCCCATGCCAAATAGAATTAATTAGGGCATGTAGGCACACGCGAAAAATGTCATGAGCTCTGTGTGTGAGAGGCAGACACTGAAGGCAAAATTTGGCTAAGTCTGGAACGCGTTTATGAACAAGGAGAGTTTACAAATGAGCCCCTAGCGCACTTCTGTAGCCGCACCGGGTCGCGCCACCATCGTTGAGCCCAAATGAGTCAGCGGAGAGAGCACACTGCATAGACCACGTGAACAACAAAGGTAGTCTCCTCGGGGCACTAGAATAGCTCCCCGAATGCCCGGGTCTCGACCACCAAGAAAAAAAAAACGAACAATGCTAGAAACACTCGGAATCAGCGTCCAGACATCACAAACGGCTTTCCGAACATCGGAAGCACTACTACAACCATTGGGTCTCCTTGTCTCAACGGTACACCCCACCGAGTGCGCGGTTCTCAACCCACAAAGAAAACTCTCCTAGCTCCCGTCAAGCCAACCAGGTTGTCGGAACGCATCGACCACATCTCGCCGGCGCTATCGTAGGTACTGGAGAAGTTTCCGGACACTCCAGAGGCCCGTCGTGTCATCACGCTCTCCTCTATCCTATACCACCAACGTGAGGTACATGGGTAATCCATCGGCGTCGCTCATGACGGGTGGAAGCCACACAAACCAACACTCCCCCCGGTTAACATGGCCGTCAACACAAGAACACGTGAGCCAATGCACGGAACAACAGTGTATGCCAAACCACAATCTGCACCAGTCAACCACACACACACACACACACACAAACACACACACACACACACACACACACACACATCTGTTGCCCATCCAAGCGGAGAGGCTAGGCCAGATGTCCCTCTGGAGCATAATGAAGGTCACAAGGTCTCCTCACGACACTGGTACATCCCACCAAGTGTCCGGGTCCCGACCATCCGAGGTGTCATGCACATCATACACAAGTCAGACGAGAAGAGGGTCTCCTCGTGACACTGGCGGTACCAGTGCCCGGGTCTCGACCGCTGTGAGCAATCCAACAGGTGTCTGTACGCTGGCCGCAAAAGAATCATCAACCAACACACAGGATCATAGGGGGATATCCTTATAACGCGGGTGTAACCCAGCACATGTCCGGGTCTCGACCACTAGAGTGCTACCATCCACATGCAATCACATGCAATTGTGCAAGCACGTAGCATGAGCCACATGCCGGCTTCTATTGTATGCTCAAGACAGAGCATAGACCCATCGCCATGTATCACCCATGACGTCGCGTCAGGTCGAGGTCCACACAACACTCCCCTTGGGTAGATGAACCTGGCGCCGATGTCCTTGATGGAGATGTTGATACCGTAGCTAAAAAGAACAGGTTCTAGGCGATAAAACATGTGGTCTCTCCATCACGCAGAGACAGCTCCCCCTGTCACGTACGAGTTTGCTCCCACCCTCAAAGATGAAATGGTGTCTCCAACTACGGCTCCTCACGACGCCCTTGCAACACGTGGAGTATACCAATCCTCATGTGGCTGCCAAGGGTCACAATCCACAGTCTCTCCTCTCTCTGCTCTACCGCGATACACATGTGTATGCCGTAGGAAAGGGAATGGGCAAGCAGCACGCAAGCGTGGATGAAGAGGCGGACTGGCCTCCGAGGAGCGATAGAGCACCCTGAAGCACAAGGGTGCACCACCACAAGAGGAGGAGGGGTGGAACGACGAACCGGACCACCACACAGACGAAGATGATGATGGAGTAGCTAAAGCGGGTAGATGAAGGTATGTGATGTAAGCAGGAGTAGAAAGAGGAGCAATGATGGAGTCGTCACGAACGAGGAGAGCGGGAACTGAAGGCATGCTCACCTCTCCTGTGGTAGTATCTCCATGTGACATCATACTCAGAGCAGGTTTAGGATCCTCCATTGTGATGAGTGTGGGAGGTCGTGATGGTGGAAAACTCATGTCGATAGTAGTGGTGCTCCCCTGTGCGGACAATCGCTCCTATGTTGCCATCACCTCCCGCTGCAACATCTCTGCACACTCATGTAGGTCAGCGTAAGCTGCATTGGACATGCGGAGGTGCCCATGTCTGCCTCACATAGGACCAACTCTGTCTCACTGGATGCTGCACACGCAGACTATAGAGCTCACAGGTACAACTCTATCTGTGTCTCTGCTGCTAAAGATGATGGAGCCGGTGCTGCTGCATCCTCCTAGGGGTTGACCAAACTCGCAATATGCTGAGATGCTGGACAATCGGACGTAGCTGAAGGTGTCGCATCCCGACCGCAGCTCGTGTCTATCAGACGAGGAGGGATGAGCGGTCGCGTGCTGAGAGAGAAGGAGAAGGTAGAGTGGTCAGAGTCCGTGGAGCATGTAGAAATGTCGTCCGTGCAGGTTCTGTCTGTTGACATGGTGTGACCCTTGCCATGAGTGCCGTTGATTGTACTCCCTGGTTCGACCACTGAGGAGTGGTCGAACAGCTGGTCTGAGTTTGGATTTGGATTCCTTGGATTTTCCATGCAAGATCGAGCTTTGAATCGCTGGATTTGAGTGAGAATTCAGAAAGTTAGCCTAGCCCAAAACTCGAGTGTTGGGGGGAGGGGGGGGTGGAATCTAGTACCCGCCATGGGTGGCGGGATAATCCACCACCAGTGATCTGAGTCCGTCTCCAACGACCCCCAAATGCACCAGGGCCATAAAGGAAGCAACCAGAAGACTCTTCTTCACTAGGATGAACTTCTCCTTGACTTCTGGACGAGGAAAGGCGCTTCGACGGGTCATCGTCAAAGCGCCTCCCGTTGCCTAGCGTGTAAGGCAAGGTGGGCGGCTCCACCAAGGGTTACTTCAATGGCCGTAGCAGGAGCTCTACTGCTCTGTTTTGGACGTGCCTGGATGCGTTGGAAAGCTTAGATCACAGGCTATAAGTATCTGATGTAATCTCACTATGCCAACTAACAAAAACGTGTTTTGATTCAGTTCCTCTGAATACGACGTGTTCTGCCCACTCACATCCGTGATCTTTGTGCTCCACACTCTTCACCAAAGGTGTCCATTGGCTGCCCCAAACATTGGTAGCGTGCATCAGCAAGAGCTAGGCATCCTTGAGGGTGCATCCACACCCACTAGAGCCAACAAAGGGTTATAGATCCACGTGCCTAGAAGGACCCTAGCTCTACAACGTTCATGCTACCACCGCGCGTCATGGCACCGACCGAGCAAGAGAGCATCGGCGCCGTCTCAAAGTTCGACGGGCTTGGCTTCCACCTCCACCCACCTCCACCTGTGGAGGTGGGAGTTTGAGGTCTACCTCAACGACAAGGGCCTGCTTGAGGTGTTCAACGGTAAAGAAACGGCCCCTCCGGATACCACGACGCCGGAGGAAGTGGAAGAGTACAAGAAGCGCAATAAGAAGGCGCTTTCCTTGTTGGTGTATGCGTTTGCTCCAACGCAATGCTCCCTCATTCAAGGATGCACGGAGGCCGCAGAGGCCTGGAAGAAGTTCTGCGTCATCTACCAGTCCACCAACCTCGCTAACCAGCTCTTTGTCTTCAAGAGGTTCGTCACCCTCCGAGCAAACGAAGGTGACGACATCATGGAGATCCTACAGCAGATTGAGTCCCTGACTACCGAGTGCGTAGCCACCGGGTCGAAGGTCGACCCTCAGCTGCAAGCCATGATCCTCCTCCTAGCCTTGACGGACAGTTGGAGTCCCATGATCACCGTCGTAGGCGGATGGTCCGCCGATGAGTTGAAGTACCCGAAGGTGGCTGAGTATGTCCGAAATGAATGGATGCAGCGTGGTGGAAGAGAGAGTGGGACAATATCAAGTTCCGCCTGTGCCGTCCGCCCTCAAGGTGGAGGGGGAGGCAAGAAGGGGAAGGGTGCCAAGAAGGGCACCAAGAAAGGTGACAAGAAGGGGGTGTGCTACGTGTGTGGCAAAGAAGGCCACTACGCACGCAACTGCCCCAACAGGAAGTCGGACCAGTCGGGAAAAGCTGGAAAGAAGGACGACCATGCAATGATGGCGAAGGAGCCCACCGACTTGACAGATCAGGGAGTCTCCGTGATTGACTCCGGATCGGACCGCCACACGCAATGCAAGCGGACGGCATTCGTCACCTATGGCGCCTCAGAACGGCGCATGACGGTGGCCAACGGCAAAACAGAGTTGGTTGCCGGAGAAGGCAACGTTCGCATCGAGGTCGATGTGGACGGGGAGGCTATCACAAGCACAATTCACAACGTGCTCCACATGCCCAACTTTGGGACAAATCTGATGTTAGTGAGCCGCCTTACCAACAAGGGGCTCGAGGTGCTCTTCAACAAGAAGGAGGCCATCATCCGGAAGGAGGGGTCGGCGAGGTGATTGCACGTGGAAAGCGAGAGGACAACTTGTACCTGCTACATCCAAAGATCCTCGACAGCTGGGCGGGGTCCGATGTTGCCCACCTCTCGAAGAAGGACGATGGAGACCTGGACCTATGGCACCGTCGCCTATGCCACATCGCTCCCTAAATTGTGAGAGACATGGCAAAGAAAGAAGAGGTGCGGGGTCTTGAGGTCAAGAGCCTCGACGCAGCCAAGGATGCCGTGTCCGAGCGGTGTGTGGTCGGCAAGGCGACGCGGCAGCCGTTTGATGGCAAAGGGACGCGAGCATCGGTGAAGTTGGAGGTGGTGCACACAGATGTGTGTGGACCATTCGAGCCCTCCATTGGTGGGGCGCGCTACTTCGTCACCTTCATTGACGATCACAGCCGCAAGCTTTACATGTACATCATCAAGAGGAAGAGCGATGTCTTGTCATGCATACAAGAATTTGTGGTGGCAGTGGAGCGGCAAACACTGTTGAAGGTAAAGGTATTCCGGAGTGACAACGGTGGCGAGTATTAGGGCTGCTCAGCATGGATGAAGAGCAAGGGGATTGTGTGGCAGAAAACTACGCCACATTCTTCGTAGCAAAACGGCGTCATCGAGAGGGCGAACCGCACCATCCTCAACATGGTCCGGTCCATGTTGAGCGATGCCGGCATCGCACAGCAGTACTGGGGCGAGGTGGCACGGACGGCGGCGTACATCATGAACATGACGCCGACGAAGCCGCTAAAAGTCGCGGAGTCCAAGGTGTCAAAGACGCCACAAGAAGTGTGGAGGGGGAGGAAGCCAACTGTGGCTCACCTCCACACGTTTGGATGTGTTGCACATGCTGTTGTGCAAGCACGGGAGGGGCGGGGCAAGCTGGACCCGCGGACTCGCCGGTGTATCTTCGTCGGGTACAAGAGCGCGAGCTAGACGTACCAGCTCTTTGACCCATAGAGGCACCAGATCGTGAAGAGTCACGATGTTACGTTCGACGAGGAAAGCCATTGGACGGACAAGGACGCGGGTCTCTCCAAGCAGCGAGAGTGGCTACCACTCCTCGAGGGGGAGACGTCGGAGGACGCAAAAGAGGGTGATGTCCCATCTGCTCCAGCCGGTGAGAACCATCTGGGTGATGTGGGAGCGGCTGATTTGCATTCAGCCGAGTCGGACAATGAGTCTGAAGCGCCGGCAGCAATGGAGCTGAACGAAGAGATGGGGAGTGAGCCCGCATCCTCACGGTCCCTGAGAGAGGGGGAGCAGGCCAGCGGTGCGAGTGGCACCACGAGGGGACAGCAGCAGCAGCAGCAGCAACAACCTCAACAGCAGCAGCCCCGGAGAAGCGGACGCGCAAGGAGGACAACAAAGAGGTACGATGCCGTAGAGGGCATCTGGAATAGGCTCGCTCGAGCGTTCTTTGCGCAAGAGGAGCCGGAGATCGTCAAGGAGGCATTGCAGCGGAAGGATGGGGCTGAGTGGGAGGGAGCTATAAAATCTGAGCTCGCCTCCCATGAAGAGAATGGAACTTGGCAGCTGATTGACAGGCCAGAGGGCACAAAAATCATCGGCTCCAAGTGGACCTTCAAGAAGAAGCTCACCAAGGAGGGGAAGGTAGAGCGGTACAAGGCGCAGCTGGTCGTGAAGGGGTACGTCGAGCGGAAGGGTGAACACTACGATGAAACCTTCGCACCGGTGGTGAAGTTCGCCTCCATCCGCACCATCCTCTCGGTGGCAGCGGCGCGTGACTACGAAGTCCATCAAATGGATGTGAAAACCCCATTCCTCAACTGCGACCTGGACAAGGAGGTCTACATGGAGGTGCCGGAGGGGGTGGAGACGCCGCCAGGGAAGGTGTGCCAGCTTCGCAAGGCGCTCTACGGGCTGAAGCAAGCGCCACTCATGTGGTACCTGAAAATGGACGGCTTCATGGCCGAGCTTGGCTTCAAGCGCTGAGAGGCGGATCACAGCGTGCACGTGCGGAAGCAGCCGGGGTTGCACCAGATCGTGGTTTTTTACGTGGATGATCTCTTCATCGTGTCATTGGACATGGATGACTTGGTGAACCTGGAGCGGCAGCTGGACGGTCGGTTCAAAATGACCGACATGGACGAGCTCGAGTACTACCTCGGCGTCGCCATCAAGAGGGACCGCAAGGCACGCACGCTCGAGATGGGGCATGCAAAGTACGTGCAAGAGGTGCTCTACCGCTACAACATGGAGGAGTGCAACCCCTTCGGCACACCCATGACCACCACATGTGAGCTGAGCTCGAGCATGGGCCCGAGCACGGACGAGGAGAAGGAGGAGATGGCAGGTGTGACATACCAGTCTGCAGTGAGGAGCATCTTGTACGCCATGGTGGCGACACGGCCCGACCTGGCCTTTGCGGAAGATCAAGTGAGCTGCTATGTTGCAGACCCCGGGCCGCTACATTGGCAAGCAGTGAAGCGGATCCTCCGCTATCTCAAAGAGACAAAACAGTCGCGGCTCGTGTTTGGAGGGGGAGCGCGTGACGACTCCCTCGAGTTGGTCGGCTACTCCGATGCCGACTGGGCTGGTGATGTGAATGACAAAAAATCAACATCGGGGTACTTGTTTGTAGTTGGTGGTGCAGCAGTTTCATGGGCAAGCAGGAAGCAGGACTGCGTGGTATTGTCAAGCACCGAAGTGGAGTACATCACGCTCGCGGAAGCTGCAAAGGAGGCGGTGTGGCTGCGGCGGTTGCTAAAGGAGATTGGCGTGCCGCAAAGGAAGCCGACGGTACTCAACGTTGACAACATGAGTGCCACGAGCCTCACCCAGAACCCAGTGTTGCACTGGAGGACCAAGCACATCGAGATCCGTCATCACTACGCGCGGGACTTGGTGGCGAAGGGAGATGCGGCTATTGTGCATTGTGGCACTAAGCGCATGCTTGCCGATGCCATGACCAAGGCACAACCCAAGGACAGGCACGACGCGAGCTGCATGGAGCTCGGTCTGCAGTGTGAGGTTTAAAATGCTACAGGTTCCAAGGACAGGGCACCAAGGCTGTGGTGCAAGGAAGAGATATGGCCCTGGTGCATTTGGGGGTCGTTGGAGACGAACTCAGATCCCTGGTGGTGGATTATCCCGCCACCTATGGCGGGTACCAGATTCCCCTCCACCCCCCCCCCCCAAACGCCCGAATTTCGGGCTAGGCTAACTTTCTGAATACTCACTCAAATCGATCGATTCAAAGCTCGATCCTGCATGGAAAAATCCAAGGAATCCAAATCTAAACTCAGACTAGCTGTTTGACCACTCCTCAGTGGTCGAACCAGGGAATACAATCAACGGCACTCATGGCAAGGGACACACCATGTCAACACTGCCACTCTCAACGTCGATGTGATCAACAGGGTCACCAAGAGATGAACATGCGAGGGTAGAACTGAGCTCCTGCTTACAAGGTGACTCTATCCACGTGATCTGATCTGCTACACTATCCTCAAATGTCGGCATAATGGACAGCTGTGCAGAACTCTGGCTTGACGACTGATCCAATGCCAATCAAGGCAACGAGGAAGTGTAGCTGGCGCTCACGCATCGTCTCGCCATGAAAACAGGTCGCTGTCATCCCCTCAATGATGGAGTAAGGATAATCACATGGCACATCACTGTGCCATGTGTGACACTGCTCCTCCATGTGTACGGGAACCCATATACTCTTGGAACATGGGTGACTCCTAATGCTGAACCTGGTACTTGAGTAGCGTCCATGACAAGGACGATCCTGCTTTGTCTACTACAACACATATTTCAGTGAGATCTCTCAGTAATGATTCTCTCAAGAATGCTTCCATGTCTGAAAGACCAGCCGATCCACTCTGCTCTTGCACCATGACTACTGCCGGGCTGGTGTGAACATGCTCCACCATCTCCCCCAGAAGTCCGCAAGAGGCATCCTGGGTCGTACGGGATGCTCTGCCACCACCGTGCTACCACCGGTCAAAGCCGTGAGTGGCACCGCCCAAGGACTCGGGGCCTACACCGCTCTTGATACAATCTGCTCCTGTAGAACGTCCAACTCCTACGTTGGTGTGGAAGTCGACCTCGATGACACGCAGGTCTCCTGCATTGCGACCGCTGCCGGGCTGGTATGGGCCAGCTGCACCAACTCCCCTGGAAGTCCGCAAGAGGCATCCCGGGCCGTACGGGGCTCCTCTGCCACCACCGGGCTGCCACCAGTCGGAGCCGCGAGTGGTACTGCCCAGGAACGCGGGGCCTGCACCACTCATGATATAATTTGATGCTGCAGAACGTCCGGCTCCTGTCTCGGCATGGATGTTGACCTCGATAGCACACATGCCTCCACCATCAACACCATATCTGGATCTGACTCCACGTCATGTGTGAACATCGTGGCATCCGCGTTTGCATGAGGTTACTCCAAGATGCCGCTCACAGGTGAAGGTGCTGACCCTATCGATATCGATGTAGTTGGTTGTCTCCGACAGCCAGTCTTCCCCTCGACAGGAAAAGCAATGGTAGCCCTGGGAGCGGACAAGCTGTCTAAGCTCTGTCCAACACAACGGTTCGTGCGGCAACGACGAACCCATGCTCAAGACAAAGAGAGAATGGTGGCCGCTCGGGATGGATTAGAGGGTGAAGTTGAAGAAGCATCTGGAGGCGATGCGGAAGAAGAAGATACAGAGGAAGGCAGGGAAGCCGTCGATGGACTCATGGAAGCAGCACGCTTGGTGAGGACAAGGTCACATAGTTGCTTCATCATCTGCTTCAGGCCATGGATCTCGACGAGCATGACCGCCAGAGGTCCTGTGAGTGGACGCGCCAACACCGGCAGATCCTCATCCTGTTGAGGATGTGTTCTCTCAGGGGACCGAAGCCAAGGCGGATGCGAGCCCCGAGGACGCGTGCAGCATCGACGCCAACCATGACGTCCATCACCAGAGTAGTAGCAAAGGAATACACAAGACGACTGCTGCTATGTCGGTGAAATCATCTCGAATGCCTGACAATGGGGGTGCGGAGAGCACCTGCTCCCGTCGCTAGAGCATCAAGCCTCGGGAGACTAAGACACTAACGGACACCGTCACTGTGAAGATTCATGGTGCTTAGGTCAACAATTGTGACCTGACCGGAGAAGCGATGAGGCCACAACACGTCCGGAGAAATGTGCGACTGACCGGCTGTTGCTGCTATTGTCATTGTTGTCGTCAACCGATGGCAGTGGCCTTTGGCCACTGACGTGGCACGTGCTGCTGCTGTAGTCACCATTTTGTTTTGTTCACCGAATACCCCAGTGGTTTCTCAGGGACCCTTTCCTTAGGACTTTCACGGGTGCCCCTTCTCTCGGGTACCCTATCCCTGGTTTTTTTTCCCTCACCAAATTCTCTGGTGGTTTGTCAAATGACCCCTCGCCCCGGAGTTACTTGACTGGCCCCTTCTTTCGGGTACGTTGGTCCGTCCTTTTTTCTCCTGGTTTGTTTTCTTTTTCTTCTTTTTTTAACTCGGGTCAACACTCACTCTCATATGCGCCCCCTCTCCCTTTTCTCGAATGCCGCCGGAGACGAGGAGGAGGTGGAAGCTGGGGGGGGGGGGGGAAAAAAAAA
>SZWC01001948.1:47445-58869 GCA_023375785.1 Penium margaritaceum | reverse complement strand
TTCTTTTACTGTTTTTTTTTCCTTGTCCACGGCCACCCCCCTCCTTTTTTTCTTTTTTCCCTCACCCTCCACCCCTTTCTTTTTTTCTAGGTCTCCCCTCTGCTCGCCTTAGGCCCTCCCCTTTTTTTTGGTTGCTTTTTCTCTTTTTTTTTCACTCGCTTTCAGGCGTACCCCTTTTCGTATTTTTTGTTACTCGCCCCCCCCTTTCTCGATTGCCCGTAAGGTGGACGAACTGAGAAAAAAAAGAGAGGGGGGGGAGGGGGGGTGGGGGTTGGGGAGGGTGTCCGGCTTGTCCGGCCCTCCCTCCCGTGCACGCTCGCTCGCTCGCTCGCTGAGCGAGCGAGTGAGCGAGTGGGTGTGGGGGGAGGAGGGAGCGAAGGGGGGGGTCCCTGTCCGTCCCTCTGACCCGGACCCTCCGTCGGTCGGCCGACGGGGCCGATGGGGCCGAGGGGGCCCACGAGGCCGACGGGCCCCCTCCGAAGGGCCCCTCGGAGGGGCTCGGCGGGGCCCTCGGAGGGCCCCCCTGAGAAAGGGAGGAAGGGAGGGGGGTGCGAACGGGGCTGACAGGCCCCCTCAGAGGGCCCCTCCCTCAGAGGAGGGCTGCGAGGCCCTCCTCGCAGTCGCAGCAGCAGCTGTAGCGGCAGGTGCAACTGCTGCAGTTGGTGCTGCTGCTGCTGCTTCTGCTGTTGCTGCTGCTCTGCGCGGCAGCTGTTGCTGCTGCTTGCTACTGCCGCTGCGACTGTTGCTGTTGCTTGCTGATGCCGACGCTATTGCTTGCTGCTGTCGCCGCCGCTGCTGCTATTGCGCGCTGCTGCTGCTGCCGTCGCTGCTGCACGCTGCTGCTGCTGCCGCCGCTGCTGCAGTGGCTGCTGTTGCTGCTGCAGCTGCTTTCGCAGATGCTGCTGCTGCTGCACGCTGTTGCTGCTGCTGCTGTAGCGGCTGATGCGCTGCCGCAGCTGCTTTCGCCGCTGCTACTCCTGCTGCACGCTGCTGCTGCTGCCGTCACTGCTGCTGCTACCGCCGCTCCTGTGACTACGGCTGCTGTTGCTTTTGCTCTTGCCGCCACAGTCCTAGTGCTGCTATGCGCGGCTCACCGCCCCTGAGGCGTTCGCGTGCAGTCGCTTCGTGCTCCCTCACGCTGTTGTCGGCGTGACGCCACGTGGCGCGTTCTTTTTACGTTCTGCCCACTGCTGCTGCTTCTGCTGCTCACACGCCCCCCTGTGCTCTGATACCAAATTGGAAATATTTAAGGGCATGCAGGCCCATGCAAAAACGAACATGAGCTCTGTGTGTGAGTGCAATGCAAGACGGCAAGAATTTGGCTAAGTCTGGAACGTTGAATATAAAAGAACAAGGAGAGAGTACAAATGAGCCCCTAGCGGGCTTAAGTAGGGGCGCCGGCAGCTAGCCGCACCGGGCCCCGTCACCCCCGCTGAGCCCAAACGAGTCAGCGGGGAGAATACACTGCGTACACCACGATAACAATAACGATGGTCTCCTCGAGGCAACGGAACAGCTCTCCGAGTGCCCGGGTCTCGACCACCGAGAAAATAAGAGCAGTGCCAGAAAATCTCAGAATCAACGTCCAGACATCACACACAGCTTTCCGAACATCGGAAGCGCTAGTACAGCCACCGGGTCTCCTCGTCGCACCGGTATAGTCCACCGGGCGCGCGGGTCTCAACCCACCGAGAAAACTCTCCTAGCTCCCGACAAGCCCACAGGGCTACCAGAACGCATCGACCGCGTCTCGCCGGCGTTGTCGTAGGTGCTGGAGAAGTCTCGGTGCAGTCCGGAGGCCCATCGTGTCGTCACGCCCTCCTCTACCATATACCCCGGATGTGGGTATATCGGTAAACTAGCGGTGTCGGTCGTGACGGGTGGAAAGAAACTATAGAAAGAAACGATGCAGCAAGTTGGGGCAGCAGCGTTGTTGATGCAGCGTGCGGGCTTCCACGCTCGTTGCTTAAGTCAGCTGTCCCCTCAGTCTGCTGCTCTAGAGTCTAAGTCTGGAAGCTCTGGGTTTTGTTACTCAGAAACGCGCGCGCCAGAGTTAGCGCCAGAAAGCAGCTGAAAACTGATAATGACTGATTAGGAATGAAGAATGAACAGCAATGGGGGACCCCTCCAAGTTGTAGCCCCCCCCCCAGCTCTGTAGAGCTTGTTACTCAGTTCATCAGCCAATCAGAAAATAGCTCAGTTCAGGCTGGCAGGTTTTCTCGGTGAGGCCTGCCACGCAGCCGACAGCCCAAAACCCGGGCGTCGTCCGTTTTGCCTGAAAACTGGACCATACCATAATACCGACGCTGCGAATGCAGCCGTGCGGTCAGAATCTGCTAGAAAAATAGTAGCGAGGAGTTATTGCAGCCTAAACCCAGATAGTGCCCTCGATGGTTTATGCTGCCAAACAGGGCCATGCAACATGCAACTGGAACCCTAGGCAGTGCATGACGATGCAGACGCGATGGGACGCGCTGGATGCATGCAAGCAGCAACTGCGGTGTCAATGACCGCCGGCAGCACGACCGCCGAGGAGGCATGCCGATGGAGCTGAGCGCGTCGCCGGAGAGAGTAGGCTCCAGCGAACTACGAGAAGACCTCAGCGTGCGTCGGCTCCACCGGACGACACTCCATCAGCGTCGAGTCTCGCCGTCAGTCATCTGCATGCCGATGTACACAAGCCGGGAGGACACAACAGAGCACAATGAGAGATGCGAAAAAAACCAACACTCCCCCATGACTCACAGGCGTAGTGCACATGGGCGGACAGGGACACGGTCAACATCCAGACTCCCCCAGGGCATGCACAGACGCAGGCAGAGATAAAGAGAGAGCCACTCAAGGACGTACGCCGAACGAACTCACAGCCTTCTTGAACGAGTCGTGCTTCAGTGCCTTGGTCAAGAAGTCAGCCAACTGCCGTGCTGTCTCAACCCACACCACGCTGATGCTGCCGTCATGCAACAATGAACGCACATAGTGATACTCAACGTTGATGTGCTTTGTGCGTGTGTGATGCACGCCGTCATTGTCGGCGATTGCCATGGCACTCTCATTGTCACAATGCAACGTGACGGATGGGACAGACTGGCGCAACTCGGACAGCAGACGACGCAACCACACACTCTCACACATGCCTGATCCAAGAGCCACGTACTGAGCCTTAGCAGTGCTGCGTGCAATGCACCCCTGCTTGCCACTGCGCCAGGACACAGCCGTGCCGCCAATCAAAAAGATCCAGCCTGTGCGATTCTTACCGTCCGGACTGCCGGCCCAGTCGCTGTCGGTGTAGCCCACTGCGACAACAGACGGTTGACGGCGGAACATGAGACCTCGCCGAGGAGTCGAGACGACATAGCGCAGTACTCGGATCGCGGCCTCGTGGTGGAGGTGACGCGGCTCCTGAGAAAACTGGGCCAGGAGGTTGACGGCGAACGCGATGTCTGGACGCGTCATCGTCGCCAGGAACATCAGTGACCCGATGACTCGCAGGTACGTGGTCACGTCAACTGGCTCCCCCACAACAGCTGGGTCAGGACTCTTCAGCTTCACCTGGCCATCGGGCGACATGGGTGAGGATGCGCTCGGCANGCAGTACTCGGATCGCGGCCTCGTGGTGGAGGTGACGCGGCTCCTGAGAAAACTGGGCCAGGAGGTTGACGGCGAACGCGATGTCTGGACGCGTCGTCGTCGCCAGGAACATCAGTGACCCGATGACTCGTAGGTACGTGGTCACGTCAACTGGCTCCCCCACAACAGCTGGGTCAGGACTCTTCAGCTTCACCTGGCCATCGGGCGACATGGGTGAGGATGCGCTCGGCACGAGTGGCAGGTCCTCGGCGAAGCGAGTGGACAGAGTCTGCACATAAGCAGCCTGATGGACATGGAGGATGCCCTGGGAGCGATCATGCTCGAGCTCCATGCCCAGGAAGACTCGGGCAGACCCGAGATCCTTCATCTGGTAGGTGGCGTGCAGCAGGTCCTTGACGCGCTGGATGGCGGCCGTGTCTGGCGACGCAATGAGGAGGTCGTCGACGTACACCAGAACAGCAGCGAAGGTCTGGCCTCGCAGACTGAAAAACAGTTAAGGCTGCACACGGATCCTGGGCTCCGCGGTACCCTACCCGTGAATCCGGATCCAGATCCGGATTCACGGTTCCGGATCTAAGATTGTGGATCCGGCTTATATCTGCGGATCCTGACCCGGATCCTACGGCAGAGGGAGGGGGGTTGGCGTAAAAAAACTTGACTAGACGTCCGGCTCAAGTCACCCGCGTAGCACACTCATTTGCACATTCGAAATTGAACAGCTGAATATGCGCGGCATCTTTTGGACCGGCAAACTATTTTGCGACACGTCTGTGTGGCTGGTACATGCATCATGCGTGTCAACCGCGTGAAACCTGTCAAGTTGCCAGCGTGGAGATGGCGACTTGACAGTTCATTGGTCTCATATCTTCTTATGTGTCGACTGACCAACCACCTGTAGTCCCATAATATCATGAGCACCATGGATGGCCGGATATGGTTTGGACAAAGGCATCCATCGATGAACATCGTTGTTGTACTGCCACCCTGTTTAGAAGCACATGTTGTACATGACTCCCAAGATCCACATCCAGGAATCGTGAATGTAAGGATCCGTTGTACATGACTCCCAAGATCCGGATCCAGGATCCGTGAATACAAGGATCCGTGAATCCAAGGATCGGTTACCCCGGTTCCGGATCCAGGTGCAGGACCCGTCGCACGGATCCGGATCCTTCTGATTATCTGCGGATAGGAACCGTGTGTAGCCTTACAAACAGTGCAGGGTCCGCGGTGCTGCGCTGGAGCCTACCACGAAGGAGCGTGCTGCTGATCTCCTGGTTCCAGCACCGAGGCGACTGCTTCAGGCCATAGAGGGCCTTACGCAGGCGCCACACTCTCCCGGTGCCATCGTCGAAGCCTGGTGGCTGCACCATGTAAAGCTCCTCACCCTCCAATGAACCATGGAGAAAAGCGTTGCTCACATCCATCTGATGCAGCTCCCACCCATGCTGGGCGACCAGGCTGAAGAGCGCCCGGCTGGTGGAGAACCGGCCAACTGGGACAAAGATTTGGTCATAGTCGACCCCAGGGACCTGGGCAAACCCCTTTGCAGTGAGGCAGGCCTTGTACTTGTCCAAGGACCCGTCGGGTTTCCACTTGCGCCGAAAGACCCACTTGGCGCCGATGGCCTTCCGACCTGGAGGAAGGTCGACGAGGTCGTACACGTGGTGCTGTCAGATAGCGGCGAGATCATCGGCGCAGGCAGCATCCCAGTGTGTGGCCTCAGGAGAGGCTCGTGCCTCGCGCAAGGTGGCTGGGTCCTCCGGACGTGCTGTGGAGCGGACTGAGTGAGCGTGTGCCTCTCGCGCCCCAGGTGGGATGCTCGCAAGGGCAGCCACGACAGCGTGCCGATGCTCGTGATGGAGCATGGCGTAGCCCAATGCGGAGCCCGGGTGCAGATCTGTAATGATGGCCGAGGTGGTCAGGCCCAGGGCCTTGGTGCCAGGACCGTGGGAGTGGAGGAGGCACGTGGAGCCACGGGGGGTCGAGGCGCTACCGAGCGCGGTGCGACGGTCTGCACGCTCACCGACGACCGGGGTCGGAGGCTGCCGCCGAGGCCACGTGTGTAGCGTGGCAAGGCGTGCGACGGCGCTGAGTCTGATGGGCCAGTGGAGGCGACTGGGGCTGTCGGCCCGGAGAGATCAGCGGACACGACTGGGGCAGCTGGCCCGGAGGGACCAGCAGACGCGACTGGGACAGCTGGCCCGGAGGGACCAGCGGACGCGGCTGGGGCAGCTGGTCCGGAGGGACCAGCGGGCGCGGCTGGGGCAGCTGGCCCGGAGGGACCAGAGGACGCGACTGGGGAGACTGGCCCGGAGGGACCAGCAGACGCGACTGGGACAGCTGGCCCGGAGGGACCAGCGGACGCGGCTGGGGCAGCTGGCCCGGAGGGACCAGCGGACGCGACTGGGGAGGCTGGCCCGGAGGGACCAGCAGACTCGACTGGGGAAGCTGGCCCGGAGGGACCAGCGGACGCGACTGGGGAAGCTGGCCCGGAGGGACCAGCAGACGCGACTGGGGAAGCTGGCCCGGAGGGACCAGCGGACTCGACTGAGGCAGCTGGCCCGGACGGACCAGCGGACGCGACTGGGGCAGCTGGCCCGGAGGGGCCAGCGGACGCGACTGGGACAGCTGGCCCGGAGGGATTAGCGGAAGCGACTGGGGCAGCCGGCCCGGAGGGACCAGCGGACGCGACTGGGGCAGCCGGCTCAGAGGGACCAAAGATTGTGTCACCCGGACGCGGTAGGACGGAGGACGGACTCACCACTCCCCCACGCGATGGGATAGACACAGACGAGCCGGAGCGAATGAGGTCACGAGGAAACAGGTCCTCGAAGAAGAGGGCGTCCCGGGACTCGATGATGCAGTGCCGGGAGGGGTCCCAGAAGCGCCAGGCCTTGGACTGACGAGAGACACCGAGGAAGGTGCAGGGACGGCCGCGGGGGGCGAGCTTGCCGCCCTGCTGCGGGGCGGGCAGCCAGACAATGGCGACACAACCCCAGACGCGAGCGGGGCGGAGGTCAGCGCGCTGACCGCACCAATGCTGGTACGGCGTGGACTGACGGGGAAGGGGACCGTGGGGAATCCGGTTCCAGACCCAGGTCATGTAGGCCATGGCTTCAAAGTAGAAGCCCTCGGAGAGACCGGACTCGACACGCATGGTGCGGACGGCGTCAGCCATGGTCCGGTTCCNCGCGATCGGAGCGAAAGCGGCGAAGGGAGCGGCCACACGCGCGCTCTGCGAGGACAAGCCATTCCTGGATGGCCCGGGCGACATCGCTCTTCTGCCTAAGACAGAAGACCCAGCGATAGCGAGAATAGTCGTCCGTGAGGGTGAGGACATAGCGGCCACGCTCGCCGACCGACTCGGTGGGGAGAGGGCCCATGACATCCGAATGGACAAGGTCGAGAGGGGCGGATGCACAAGAGGCAGACAACGGGTACGTGGACCGGTGCATCTTCCCCTGAGCGCAGTCAATGCACTCAGTGGGGCACGGGAGAGGGAAAGTCTCCGGGTCAAGGCCCGAGGCAGGCCGGGTGCGAAGCATGCTGTCCACAGCGGCAGAGTGGACGTGGCAGAGGCGACGGTGCAAGAGGCGGGTGTGCTGAGGAGAAAGCGTACTAGTGACGAGCACATGGCCTGTGGCGGCCGACGAGGAGGAGACGGGAGGAGAAGAGGAGAAACAGAGGAACATGCCACAGGTTGCCACGGGCCGTGGCGTGCAAGACGACAAGACCAGACGAACGCAACGACATAGTGCCAACACCACGCGAGTGTACAACATCCATGCTCATGCGGTCAAGGGCAGTCACGGACAGGAGGCTGAGCTCGAGACCAGGGACGAAGAGGACATCGGTCAGAAAGACGTCACCGGCAGGTCCACGAAAACGAACGACGCCAACACCACGGACAGGCAACACCTGTCCGGAGCCTGTCCGAACACCGGAGACATCGCCGACAGGACCGAGCATACTGAAGGCCTCACGAGAGGTCGTCATGTGATGCGTGGCCCCGGAGTCGATGATCCAGGTCTCAGTATGGTCCTGGACCGGGGTCGCTAGATCGCTAACGGTCACATGGCAGCAGGCAAGGGACGCGGATGCGGTGGACGGAGGTGCGAAACGGGACTGCCAATCGTCAAGCCAAGCAAGATCATCAAGAAGAGGGGCGGAGGAGGCCACGGGCGACGACGAGACAGACGAGGAAACGGAACACGACCGCAGCTTAGTCTCAGTCATGCAGGGCTAGGCAGGAGAGCAGGAGGTGATGCAACTCACACTTCCCTTGGGAGGAGGGCGAGGCAGGCCGAGCTGGAGCGCGATGAACTGCTCCAGCTGGCGCTCACGGGAGGAGGGCCCGGGAGTGTGAACGGAGTGCGGAGTGACGGCGCCGGAGCCCAGGTAGTAGGAAGACTGCGCCGGTGAAGGGAGCGGATGCGCCGACGGCTGCGGGTAGTACTGCTGCGGCGCAGGTGTCTGCGGGATAGGCGGAGCTGCCGGAGTGGCAGAGCCGCTGGACGAGGTCAAAGTGGAAGGGCCAGCAACGGCAACGGCGGCAGAGGCGAGGCGGCGCTCCCGCTGGCGTCGCATGGTAACGATGACGCGCGCCTCGTCCATCGGGAGTGGGCACGTGTACCACCCGTGCCCGGGCTGACCACAGTTATGGCAGGCCGAGCCACCACCGCTGGACCCGGTCGACGACTGCTGCTGCTGCTGCTTCTGCGGCTGACCCTTGCCTTTCTTATTCTGGCTCTTCTTCTTCTTCCCTAATGACGATGAGGTAGCTGCGGCGGGGGAGGCGACGGCCACGGAGGCAACGGCAGGGGAGGCAACAGTAGGGGAGGCGACGGCAGGGGATGCAAGCACCTCCGTGCGATGGAGCTGGGACTCCTGGCGAGCTTCGTCAATGCGGAGGAAGAGCTTGTATGCCCAGGGCATGAGGGTGCCCTGGGTCGCCATGGTGGAGAGGACGTCCTGGGGGTAGTGTACGAAGACGTCTGCGTAGTCGCTAGTGGCGCCGCGCTTGATGGTGAGGAGCGCGGACAGAGGGGGCGGAGCAGATGTGCCGAGACGACGGAGGATGTCCTCCGCCCGCTGCCAGTAGGCAGTGACCGTCCCCATGTGCAGGGAGTTGAACTCCCGGAGCAGACGGCTGATCTCAGCGTCGCTGGACAGGCGATGGGGCCTGGTGAGGACGTGCCAGGCGGTTGCAGGGTCTGGGATGGCGCCAGCCGTGACGTCGCCGAGGAAAGGCTCTAAGGCCAGGCGGGAAGCTGGAGGGGCGACTGGGACAAGGGCACGGACGGCGCGACCAGCGTCATACAACTGGTCGGACTGGGTGGAGTCGTAAGGGAGGGTATAGTATGCCCACAGGCCCTCACCCTGCGCCCAGATCCGGAAGCTGAGCTCCCAGCTCCGGAACTGCTCGCCAGCCTGAAGCGGCGGCGGCGGCGTCTCAAAGTCCTTCTACCTGCGGCCGGCACCCGGACTGGGGCCAAGGACGGAAGTGACTGTCTGCCGTTGGCGCTGAGTCTGCTGCTGTGCCAGGTAGTACGTGGCAGCAGACACAGCTGGGCTGGCGTGCCCTAGAGGGATGAAGGACGGCAGCGCGCTGGTGGCGGTTTGGGAGGCGACTGGCTGCAGCGCCGCAAGCTGCTGTGTCAAGGCGGCGAGTTATGCTGAGAGCAGCAAGTGGGTCAGGGGTGCCGCCAACGTTACCAGTGGGCCGCTGCTGCTGCTGCTGCTGCTGCTGTAGGGGCGGCGGCTGCTGCTGCTGCAGAGGCGGTGGCTGCTGCTGTATGGGCGGCGGCTGCTGCTGCTGCAGAGGCGGTGGCTGCTGCTGTATGGGCGGCGGCTGCTGCTGCTGCAGCGGTGGCGGCTGCTGCTGTAGAGGCGGCGGCTGCTGCTGCTGCAGCAGCGGTGGCTGCTGCTGTATGGGCGGCGGCTGCTGCTGCAGCGGCGGTGGCGGCTGCTGCTGTAGAGGCGGCGGCTGCTACTGCTGCAGCGGCGGTGGCTGCTGCTGTATGGGCGGCAGCTGCATCTGCAGCGGCGGCGGCTGCTGCTGTAGAGGCGGTGGCTGCTGCTGCTGCAATGGTGGCGGCGGTTGGTCCTGCTGCGGCGGCGGCGGCAGCTGCTGGTCGTGCGGCGGCGGCGGCTGCTGCTGCTGCAGCGGCGGCGGGTGCTGCTGCTGCTGCTGGTGCTGCAGCAATCGCTGCAAGAAAGGAGGGGTAGGGGTCCCCCCATCAGAGGAGGACCCCCCCTCGCCAGGACTATCAGCCATGCCTTGGTGTCTGTGTTTTTTTTTCTTTGTGTTGTTGTCTTTGTGTTGATGCTTCAGCAGGGGGTTGGGGGAGTGGGGAGTCTACCCACTCCTCTAGCCTTCCCCTTTTCCCCTTTCACCCTCCCCCCCTTTTTTTTTGTTGTTGATGATGTCAGCAGTGACATCAGTAGTGACGTCAGCGGTGACGTCAGCAGCGGGGTGCTAACGTCAGCAGCGGCGAATATTGGGACCGCCGCTGCTGCTGTTGGTGCTGATGTTGCTACAACTGCTGCTGCTACTGTTGCTGCTGCTGCTGCTGGTGTTGCTGCTGCTGCTGCTGCTGCTGTTGCTGCTGCTGCAGCTGCTGCTGCTGTTGTTGCTGCTGCTGCTGCTGCCGTTTGCTGCTGCTGCTGCTGCTGCTGTTGCTGCTACGGGTGCTACAGCTGCTGCTGCTCGTGCTGCAAGCTGCAGCAGTTGCTGTGGCTGCTGCTGTTGCAGCAGCGAGCTGCTGCAGCTCGCTGCTGTAGCTGAGTGCTGCTGCAGCTGCTGCGTGCTGCAGCAACTGCTCGCTGCAGTTGCAGGCTGCTGCAGCAGCTGCTCGCTGCAGCTGCAGGCTGCTGCAGCGAGCTGCGGGGGTGGGGGAATTTTTTTGTTGCCTTTTTTTTTCCTTGTCACAGCGGGCAGCAGCCCGCTGTCTGCTACGAGCAACGGGCTGCTGCTCGCCCAGCAGCAGCGAGCTGCTGCTCGCTGGCAGCAGCGGGCTGCTGCTCGCTGCTCGCTCGCTGCGAGCAGAGGGCAGCAGCAGCCGCGGCTGGCAGCTGCTGCTCGCTGCTGCTGCTGCTGCTGCAGCTGGCGGCTGCTGCGGCTCGCTGCAGCAGCTGCTGCAGCCCGCTGCTTCTACTGCACGCTGCTGCAGCTGCTGCGTGCTGTGGCTGCTGCTTGCTACTGCTGCGGGCTGCTGCGGCCGGCTGCTGTTGCGGGCTGCTACTGCTGCTGCACGCTGCTGCTGCTGCTGCTGCGAGCTGCTGCTGCTGCTGCTGCGAGCTGCTGCTGCTACGGGCTGCTGCGAGCTGCTGCTTCTGCCTGCTGCTGCTGGTGGTGCCAGTCACTGCACCTGGGTGACGTTGCCGCGTGCGTCGTCGCCCACAGACGTCAGACGTCGCCTGCCGCTCACCTCCTCGCATCACGCGTGGGGGTCAGTGCTGCCGAAAAAATTTCGGCAGCATTTCCCCTGCACTGGCGCGTATGGGGGTCCGCCGGCGTTGTCTGGCACCTGTTCGCCAGTCTTCTGCTGCTGCTGCTACGCTCTGGCTCTGATACCAAGAAAGAAACTATGCAGCAGGTTGGGGCAGTAGCGTTGTTGATGTAGCGTGCGGGCTTCCACGCTCGTTGCTTAAGTCAGCTGCCCCCTCAGTCTGCTGCTCTAGAGTCTAAGTCTGGAAGCTCTGGGTTTTGTTACTCAGAAACGCGCGCGCCAGAGTTAGCGCCAGAAAGCAGCTGAAAACTGATAATGACTGATTAGGAATGAAGAATGAACAGCAATGGGGGACCCCTCCAAGTTCTAGCCCCCCCCC
>SZWC01001947.1:213874-244304 GCA_023375785.1 Penium margaritaceum | reverse complement strand
AGGGAGGGAGGGAGGGAGGGAGGGAGGGAGGGAGAGAGAGGGAGGAAGGGACTGGCTCAGCTCATTGGAGGTGTGTGTGGATAGCATAACTCTGTGTCGTTGTCATACTTCCATAGGAGACGAGATGACAAGCACCGACTGGAGGAACCAGAGTACTGATGCTGACACATGAAAGCGATGTGGAATGCTTTGGTGTTTTGCTTGCCAGCCGTTTTGCATTCCACTTCACGAAGTAGACTGTCGAGACTAGACCAGCACGCAACAGTCGGTGCGCACGCTCACTCACCCACCCGACCACCCGCCCACGCACCCACCCATTCGCGCTATCACCCGCATTATGGGGGCGCCGTCCCCCGGGCTGTTGGCTGGGTGGTGCGGGCCGCACCACCAAGCCACCGACCAACTCCCTAACACACTCACTGGTTTCTAGGATTCTCACGCTTGGTCTGGCACGCCGTGGCGCACCGTCCATGGCGCCCACCGCCTCCAACATATCAGCGCTCCGCTTCGCGCCGCTTTCGTCGGCAACAGCGGCACCGCCCCCTGCCTGCCCATGCTGCGGCTCCTGCTGCTGCTGCTGCTGCAGCTGCTTCTGGCCTCCCAGCAACCAGGAGAGACCGGTGAAGGAGAGAGAATTGGTGCTGGAAGCCTTGGCTGTGGATGACTTGGAGGCGGATGGAGAGCGGAGCGCGTGAACGCGCGCAGCAGCTAGTAGAGACAATGCCAGGACAACGATGGCGAGCAGAAGCGCGCGCGAGTGGCCGCGTCCGTCCGCCATGGCTGGCCGGTGGGAGGATGGCTCACGGCAAATTTGAAGTCGTCGTCGTCCTTAGCGCCGCTGTCGGCGGGCGGGCGTCTGATTGTCTGCGCCACAACACGCGGTTTGCGAGCGGAAGGCCAACCTCGACTAACCACCCGACTGTCAAAAAGGATCTGTTGATAGCCGAGCAGTATGTCTCTTCAAATTGAGAAGATAGGATTGCTTCGGGCGGTTCGCGTTTTTATTCTCACCTTACTGCAAGCGAGGGCGGCGGAGCAATGTGTTTCGGGTCGCTCTCAGAAGATGCGCCGCGGCAATTGGATCTCTCCCCTCTCACCACAACGTTCTGTTCTGAATGCCGCCATTACCGCCAAGGGCGTCGAAGAAAGAAAATAGGGACAATTACTTCGGCTCGTAGGCCTTCGCGAGGTACAGCGGCTAAGTAGAGAGAGAACGAAACTATTTCAACTGCCTAGAACAAGTACGCAATTATTCAAGATACCTAGAACCAGTTTCCGTGCGTAGGTTACGCAAAACATGTACGGCTAAGACGTAGCCTGACAGGCAAAGGAAACGAAAACATTGTTGTACAGATATGTACTTTCTGCATGGAATGAAAATTAAAATTACGCAAATCTATGGTAATTGTGCATTGAAGTGAAGGAAAATGGTAAAGAACAAATCAAATTGATATAATTATGAGAAACATTTAATATCAAAAACACAAACCACTGCAAATACAAATAATCAGTTAATTATCACATTGGTAGACATACTAAAAGATGAAAATCAAAGATTTATGGATGCAAAAACATTGATGGATACCTATGAAAACATTATTTCTCATAAATATTCTTCAAAAAAAATCTTATGCATGAATTGAGAAAAAATTATAATCATAAAATAAATCCATAACTCTCAAATTTAAATTTTCAAGAAAAAAAAAACCTTCTTCATTTAATGGTATATTTGGAGTTATCATAAAATCCACAATCATCATGAAATGATTACACAAAAATGTATGGGAACAACATTGGACACTACACTACATCATTTTCTATAGATGATGTAATTATAACAACACTATTTTGATATAAATTCAATAAGGAATAAGAACATGTTGATAAAAATATTATAAAAAATAATCTAACAATTTAAATCCTATAAAATGGATGAATTAACAATGATCACTACTTCCTTTCATTTGGAAACATTAATTTCTACCTAATTTATGATAAAATAAACAATCAAATGGAACATTATGAAGTTTCAAATTGAAAAAACTCGGTATATGTTTTTGAGTTTTTTCTTTTCTGTACAAAAGTATGAGGTTAAAAAAGGTGTGATACGATACGCTAATTAGAAATTATTTCAGGATTTATGTTTTAGGATAAAAGTATGCAGACTACTCGATTCCAAAGTACCTTTGAAGCGGAGTCATGTCCGTGTTTTGTCATGTCTACCCAATGTTGTCTTAGGTCCTCGTCGAGTGGAAACACCAAAACTTGAAGTGCCACGCTCTTTAATGCCTCTTTTTCATCTGTGAATGGCGACAGTGGCAGCCACAACCAGAGGAAGAAATCTGGTTGAAAACATTAAGGGATATGTTTATGGCTCTTTTGAGTCTTGTTATCATAAGTGTACATACTAATTTCAACGTAACTTGTTTTTAAAATTAATATAATGTCGAATTGTTCATAATGATTTTTTAAATTGTTATCGATGTACATATTCGAGAAAACATTAATTTCATCATTTTCATTGTCATTCTCATCCTTTTCATGAATCATTTATAAGAATTATATAACAACCTAAATTTATGACAAGGATCATACATCAATCGTTATTTTTCATTGTTGTTTTTCCTTTTTAGTACCATTTCTTGTCTATTCTTCTCTTTTCATTTTTGCTTTCGGCTTTTCTGTTCCTTTTAATGGTCTCTTCATATTTCGTGTTTAGGATACCATTTCCGGAACTTTCTCTTTGCGACAACGATTTGAGTGTTGATCATTTTCTCACCGACGCATCCTAGTCCTATTCCAATCAGAAAAACTATTTCTAGGTGGCGTAAACCAGTTTGCACTAGTTCTAGATGCCAAAAATACTTTTATCGACTTCCCATTTAGAGGCATTAGTTAACTAAGTCTTATGAGGCAAAGTAATTGACCCAAGTAAATATTGTTCACAACGACAAGTTTCACAACACTCGCTTTAATGCAATTGATATGACAATAGCAACCTCACTACCGGCTGGTCGAAAGCACAACCCACAAATGGACAGCATTGAACAGAACTCTGCCTAATGTTTGTGGCTGTTATGAGCACACCTGGTGGTTCCCACAAAAAGTGGTGAAAGGGAAAACGTCTGCGAAGCGACGACCTGTCCACCCGCCACGACATATGACGCCGTCGAGGTCGAGTGCGTCTGGGAAGCTCCTATACGAAAAAAGTATTACCAAAGTATGTGACGGCCAACAATGACCCATTGTTTCATCCGCTGGTCCATCTGGTCTGTGTTTTAATCCTATTTGAGCGGATTCACAATCGGCTTAAGTCGAGGCCTCAAGGCCTCATGGTGTACGCCGCCAGAACGATGACATTGTTGGAGGCCTGGAAATTATGAAAAAAAAATATTTCTCACGTTTTTTCACATTAAGTTCATGTAGGATTTTTGCTTACGGTAACAACAAAAAACACCCCCCAACTTGAAACCATCGTTAGTATTACAAATCAAGTGAGACTGGTTACACGAAAACAAATATTTCAATGTATTCTCAAGCGTTGACGACTTAGATCATCAAGGCGTCAAAGCAACTCGTCCGGGCATTCTGGTCAGCATAAAACTTCAACCACTATAGCGCGGTTGGTGTCTCCATTAGGCTAGTAAGTGGTTAGATTTGAATATTTGAAATGTATGAGGGCAAGACATCTCGTATCATAAAAGGGCCGAAACTAGAAATATTTTATCAATTTATCAGTGGTGACATCATACACCCATAAAAAACAAATAGGTTTCATAATGGTTAAGTAATTTGAAACAATAATATAGGTCCCTTATCTTTAATTAGTGATTTCTTAATCAATCCTCAAGACTCTTTAGATTTTCAAATGAACTGTTTTTTCCACAGTTTAATCTTACATTCACTTTTATTTGGTCAATAACTCTTTTAGTTCTTGACACCAATACCCTAGTGCTCTTGATATTCGATATTAACTCTTTTTTAAGTCGTTGAAACTCGTCGAAAATGTAGCTTTGTCGAATTTAAGAAACTGTTAAAACAATTTCAAAGTTGAAAAGTTTAATATCAAGTGTCCCCTCTGGCTTTTAAGTCTTGGGTTCAGAGTTCGTTGGTATTTTCCACTACGACACTCCATACAGTAGTGGGTCGTTCAATTCTATCATTATTTATTTCCTTCTCTCGATGTTAGGCTTCCACCACGAGTCACGTGGCGAAGCAAGAGATCGGCAATTCGAGCGGTCAAGCCCTTGATCGCTCGACCTACCGAGAGCGAGATCTGGCTGTTCGAACGTTGGAGCGTTTGAATGGCCAGATCGTGCCAAGGTCCTGGTCACTTTCCGACGTCGATCGTCGGAATCGGAAAGTGACCCGGACCGATCGTCGAATATCAGGTGTCATGGGGTATACAAAAAACGAAATTAAGGGTATACTAAAAAAAATACATGACACCATTTTCATGATCGAATTAACTATGCTTAAATCCATTCGTCGAATATAAAGCGTAGTAGGGTACTAGTAAAGATGCCCTAAAAATTTCTTGGCATTGTAAAATCTTGAGGCATTCTAGAAAATATGTATTTAAATGACCGTGTTAGGACTAGAGTGCTACTGTGGTCAAATTATGCAATCCCCTCTTCTTTCTATTTCACTTGTACTTTTTGATACTTGAGCGGATGGTTGTCTTCTATCTACCTTTTGTTTCCCTCGATATGATTTACTTGTGCCTGGTTCTTGCAAATTACACTCTTTTTGACTTCTGAAACTTGAAAGACAAAGGAGCATTTGTTCTATGATGGAGAACAGTATTTTAAATCCTGAGAATTTGACCTTATAATCCTAATTTTTGCTTCGTCCTTATGGGAGGTGCTGGATCTATGCAGATGAAAATGTTTTAGACCTACCTGAATCCTAACCTATTGTATGCTTAACCTTGATAACGGTGGTTATAAAAATAAGCCGACCTAAACTGCTGAATGTAGGGAATTCTGGCCGTTACTTATTTGGGAAAAAAATCCACTTGTTTGTGGTATATTGATGCGCTAGAATTTACACATTCGCGACAGTTTGAATGCAGGTCATGTTCTTCTTTTCGTAATTATTTGGGTTCACCAGGATTGAGTATGACTTGAACATCTACAATGATGTTATACTTGACCATACACACAGCCCTTAAACAACTCGCCGTTCTGCCCGTGTACCAGGTAGGTCTTTCAAGTCAATTCGGAGTTTGGCGCTTACGAGATTTTTGGGCCGAGTTTGCCATTCGCTATTGCTGGCGGTAACGTGTTTTCAATCATTTGTTTCGGAACAGTTGATCGCTATTTACACCTGTCCTCATTCTCGCAAGTTGTCGTGGCGACTGGTCAGGTCATCGCTTCGGACAAGTTTGCCCTTGAAATCCTTTGCTCATCTGCGGCTCCAGCCGCTTTTTCCACCAGTCACAGTATTGTTCGGCACCATCACTGTCTTGCACCTGGATGTTCTGCGGGATGGGATGGTGTATGGGATGGTGTCCGCTGCGGTACTCCGTTGAAGCGATGGGTTCAGATTTTCGTGGCTTTGCCCAGCCTGTGCTTCATCATTAGCGTTGCCGGCCAGCGGAGACGCAGGTGTCAGCTTCGGATTGCTTGCCGGGAAAGAAAAAGTCAATCATTAAAGACAAATATTATAGGCTCCCTTTCATCTTGGGAAAACTTGTTTGAGTCGATGATTCGACCAGACGCTACGACGTTCGGCTACGACAATGACGAGCATCACTAGCAAACACCTGTTCTATTCAAATACTTTTTAGATTTGTGGAGGCTTGCGACGACGAACCGTTTAATTCGTCGGTCAATCTCGAAACAGGCTTGATCCGACCTGACGTGCACACGTCAGGGTTGGCTGGGCATGATCCGACCTCCGGCACAAGGGTCGTGGATGGATTGTGGTGGTGGGGAGACGCGATGTCGCCCAACAGTGTAATGACATCAGCATGGGAGAGCCGTGGAGGTCTCGCGTTGAGAAATGGGTTAAACATTGCCTGTGAACCTACTTCCACCTCGCCATCGCTCGCTCCTGTCCGATGACTCTGGTTACGGGTATGCCATGAAACAGCCCCTTTTTCTAAACTCCTGTCCATCACTCACTTTCGCGGAGTCCAGAGATATTCATCGACGACCAGGGTGCGTGAATAGAGTTGTGGGTGGGTGGAAACGCTGAATACATCCACAACGATCCAGCCACGGCCGTGGATTCCGTGTTGGCAATAACAAATTCGAAGTTGACCGTCCACAAGGAATGTTTGTGCGCTCCTTAACAGGGAAAGAGAACAGCGGTGCACGATCAATTTTACAACCCGACCAAGCCTTCCGGACAGTCCATGCAGATTTCAAGTGTGAAAAGAGGTAGGTTGTGCGAAACAGACAGCTTCCGATGGGCCTATCTCTTTGGGAGCAATCGATCGATGCTTCCTTCAATTTGTGTTTATAGCTGTCTCTTATCAGAGGAAAATGCAATTGTTTAGGGTTTTGAAAAGGGCACGAGAAGTGCATAAGGCATAGGTTGCATACCCCATAAGCATCACCGGATTACACGCATCTCGCCAGATTGCGAGCCAAAGCGCCTAGTATTTTTCTTCCAATGCCATACAAGGACATGGGCACCCAAAGGGTCCACTAGTATGCGACTTGTACAGCCAGCAATACATGCATCGATCTCATCGGTGAGGTCTATGGAGCCCGCAAGAATGGAGGCACGCACCACGCATGTACTTCAAACGGTGTAGTAGAAAAGAGGGGATATGCACTGGTGTCATTGGGACAGTAATACTCCGAAAGGAGCTCGCATTAAGCCCATGATCATAATCATGTCTCTTAGGAGGTAAAAGGCAACTTTGTAAAGAGTGAGGTGGCGAGGTCTCAAAGTCCTTTGGGCCTTGTGGTAGTAATACAAAGGCGAACATCACTAGGACATGCGCAAGAGATGTGGCTGTAGTAGGGTTTATTCCATAAGCCACAGTTTCAAGAAGCCACGAAAGAACGATATCTACAATAGGTATGACATCTACAATACGTGAAATAGAGTGCAAATGCTCTGCGAAAATGTCGACCAAGATAGTGTCGATCTACGTTTCTTCGTGACAAATTCTAAGCATGGTAATGAGCAACTTGAGCCTCTTCTCAAACAGCCTCAAATGCATCGATGGTGTCCTTTGGTGCACGCATGATGAAATTCCGTGTGGGTGGCAGAGACGAATGTGAAGTGTGTGTAGTAGTGAGTATGCACATGAAGTAAGGGAAGAAAGAAACAAAAGGACATCACGCACATGCACTCACAACACAAACTAAATGAGAGGAGGGTGGAGAAGGGTAGCACGATTGATGTAGGAAAGGAAGACAGAACAAAAATCCACGGCATTACAACCATCAATAGGAAGAAGAGACCCAACAACATTGTGTTGGCCTCTGTTAGAGCCGTAGAAGCCATGAGAACACCGGTGGTCATTTGGTATGTCTAGGCGTGGGCCTCATCGTAGCAAGTGAGGACAGCAGTGGTTATGGAGCTATGGATGGAACCCGATCTCATTTCCTTGTGTAACATCCTTGAAGCTCCTCCCAAATAGAGTGAGATCAATCTCCTCTGTAGTTGAGTGAGTTGGTGCATTAGCGGAAACGCTAGTGTTGTACCCTTGAAGTTGGGTGAGTTTATCTCCTCCTTAAACGTACGCACTTGATTTAGTCAAGAGTTCGAAGTCAGTGAGCTAGACTCCTTGTGAAGCAACTCACTGAATCACACCCGCAAGGACTTGAAGGTTGAAGAGGAGAGTGGGAGCAAAGGTTTGAAGTGAGTAGCATTGCAAGAGCAAGTGCGTACTCTACGTTAAAATAAAAAACAAAGATAAAGTGAGAGATAGAGAGCTATCATTCCACTCCCCTCCAACGTCATGCTCTCTTGGCAGAAGTTCCTACTTCTACCATGGCAGCGAGGGCAACCGGATTGTCAACCCTTCTCTGCAGCCAGCCTCTGATGGGCGCACCCAAGCGTGGGACTAAGTGACGAGGTTTGATTCACCATGCTTTACGAGAGGGAACCAAAACTCCCCTTTGAAATCCACAACGTCCCTAAGACTTGGGGAACGAGGAACGGAGACGTGAGGAAACCTTTGTGCCTCACGACCCACCTCCCTATCGTCCACCGTATACGCTCATGGTCGAAGATGACCACGAGCACTTGATCTTTGACACCAACGAAGGCGCCGAGAGCCCCACTGAGGAGGTTGAGGCAGAACCGGCTGAGGCGATTCATGAGTCTATCCCGGAAGCAACTCCAGGCGACGATGTTCATGCTTCTGAGAATGTCAACCTCCAGGACAGAGCTGAGGAGGATGTCCCGGAAATGGGGATGATGGCCAATTATGAAGAACATAACGACATGCCAGAGGAGGAGAATGCCGACACCTTTCTCGAGCTTGAAGTCGTTAAGACATCAGACGATGAAGACATGGAACCTCAGTCAGAGGAAGATGATTAAGAGGCCGATGTAGACGTCCGCCACAGGCCCACGCACGTCCTTGGACCAGTTGGGAGATGCCTCGTGCATTTTGAGGATGATGGCGATGGCAACGAGGGCGAGCCACCCTCTGACCAGCGCCTTCGTGTCGAAGTTGCTGGGCAAGATTCTGAGGTGCATAGCCCCTTGGGCACTACCACAGGTGAACTGAAGAGCTCCAGCACTTATCGCACAGGTGATGAAGAATCCTTACGTAGCCTTTGTCTTGCAAGCTCCCCAAGCATTCATCGTGCTTTTCTCAAGGCAGTTTGCCTGCTCGAATTCGAGGAAGATGTTGCAATACTCAAAACACGACTCAGTTGAGAAGACTACAACATCGTCGTCGGCATCATGGGAGCAATGGCGCGTAGTCACGAGAAAACCGTGGCTACATTGCGGTTACAAGTCAATAGCGGCTACGTCACCAGTCAAAAGCTATCGGAGGAGAATAAGAAACTTTGTGGAGAGCTTGTTGTCGCACTTCACCGTACTGAGGAGGAAGCCACTGCAAGGGAATTACTGAAAGCGAAGCAACATGGGGTGGCCCAAATCTACGAAGCCGCAGTGGTGTACGCGACATGAGAGGCGGCTGAACGCGCGTTCGAACGCAATGAGCAAGCCCGAGCTGTGACGCGTCGCGCCAACGTGCAGCCAACACCGAAAAATACCTCCATCCCCATAGTGCAGGCCGCCACAGATGGGGGACTGTCAGCTACTAGCATGACGAGCCACTTTGTGTCTGACCTCGCTGATAAGTACGATGGCAAGTCCAACGTACACACATGGCTGAAAGGATTTAAGCTACAATTACAGCTGAGGAAGGTGCCTATGGAGGATTGGGGGCCCCAAGGCATGCTAGTAGTGAGTCGCGAGCAGTTTGAATAGCTGGCAGATGTTTGGTACACGAAGGAACGACAGGGTAGTCCCACATGGGAAGAGTACCCCAGTGAACTTTGATTTTGATATTAACTATTTTTTAAGTCGTTGAAATTCATGGAAAATGGACTTTCGTCAAATTCAAAAGTACCACCAAATTAATTACAAAATTTTTCATCGATTTTGATGGTCCACCTCCACTATTTTGTCCAATTCTCAACTGGGTCCTTTACTTGTTTTGTCTCGGACTTGGATGCTACAGTTGACATTTATTATGGGCCTGTTGAAGTTCAGGCACTTTGATGTGCCGTTTGCTGGCTATCGAGGCCACGGAGCGCTCCGCGCCTCACGTTTGACGCTCTCCAAACGTCAAACGTGAGAGCGACGAGCATTCAACCGTTCAAAACCTAGAACGGTCGAGTGGCCGTTGCTCTCGAGGTAATACAAGAAGCCAAAAAGCACATCGAGCAGACGTCATCGTCGTAATAAAAAACTAAACAACCCCGGGCGTCGAATTTAAGGGTCTACCCCCTCTTTTTCGTCGATTTTAGAAGTACCCCCAAAACAATTACGAGGTGCAAAAAAAGTCGTCCAATTAATTATGGAACAACTCGATCGTCGAATTCAAAGTTCACTGGGGTATGAGGAAATAATGGGAGACCTGTTCTCACACCCAGTCAGCTCACAGGCAGCAAAAGTTGAGCTGGAAAGGTCATGCAAGGGATCATGACCTTGAACCGTTCCGTGGAGGTCTTCTACGACACAGCCCAACGTGTCCAACCGTGTCACATGACCGAAGACACAAAGATCAATCTCTTCCTCAATGGCCTCGCCAGTCAGCAAATCAAGTTCCATTGCATCACAAACAAAGACCATAAGTGGGGGAGAAGCGTACGGATGGTAACAAAGTATGTTTTGGAGACGTACAACAAGAACTCAGTCTTCTGGGACACGACGATTCCATGACATGCGACCAAGACTGACTTCACAAGCTTCCATGGGAATGGAGCAGGGAAGCGCCCTCTTGAGGGACACGTTGGACAGCCCAAAAAGCCACGTATTCAAGAGCAAAAAACATCGCAGCCTGGCACCTTTACATGTAGGGCGTGTAGGGCGTGGAATGAGCCAGGGCACTTTGCACGCAACTGCCCACAACGCCAGGGCCAAAGTCCCCCACAGGGGCAAGCCTTCCGCCCGGGTCAAGATGGCAGACCTTTTGGAGGTCCCGTGCGGCAGGGGGCGCAAGGACACTAACATGGTGGCGCTCGCCCAGGCTAGCGTGTTGGAGGTGGCATGGCTGCTGGTGCTACTGGCAGTCAAAATGTTGGACCTCGGCGTGCGCCTGGAGGACAACAACAGCCAGCACTTGGAGCTCTCCAGAGGATCCGAGTCCGTGGAAGGCAGCGTGGTCGTGGACGCCCTCGCGTGGCAGATGAGCAGGATGGCTATGACCAACCTGGTGCAGAACCGCGTGGGTAATAGCAGGATTTTCACTAACCCCAGCGGTAGAAAGTGGACCACTGCCTGGGGGATGAAGTGGTTTGGCAGATGAGAGATTTTTCATGTTTGTGGATGATGATGTGAAGCAATTCGAATTCTTGTCATCTCAATGCTTCTCAACAATATTCTTATCATTCATCCAATCTGACTCTCTCTACTATGGCCGCTTTTGTCCAATGATGTACGCCACAAAGGAGAATCTTCATAATCGTGACTGCTTTGTTGTGGCAACACCAGAGAGTATAAAGGAAATTGTCCAAGAAGCACAGCAAGCGCATGAAAATCAAACACTCACATCGATCACGATAGCTGTCCCCATACACGAAGACTTTGATGTCTCCAAGTTCAAGGATAGGAGGTTGCTGGCAAGTTTCACTCGGGGACACCACATGTGGGAGAAGGTGGGCGATATGGTGGAGCTCCGCCGACGCTCCCATGCCTACCGGATTTACCACTTACATGCCACACAACCAGTGAGTCTGTTCATGTGTAAATTGTGTGCCAACATGACGATGCAATTTTGGGGTAGTGTCAATGGAGCATCGGCTCGTATTCTTGGAGACACTGGAGCAAAAGATTATTTTGTGAAAGCAGCATACCTTGATGCAATCGGCCTTAAATACACCCCGAGACAAGGGAAGGTGGTCGTGGGAGACTATCGAGAGGTACCAATCCTTGGTGATTGTGTGGTCCGGCTCTCCCTCGGAGAATCGAGCACAAAGACCTGCCTCACAGTCCTTGATCTCATGGACCCATTTGACGTTGTTTTGGGAGATCCGTGGTTGGTGAACCACAAAGCAAAAATGAATTTTGAATCCAAAACGCTGGAAGTCGTGAAGGGGTGGCGAAAAATCACCATTTCACCAATACCTCAAATGCTTCGACTTGAGAGGAACACACCTGCAACGCTGACTGTGATGCAGGTGAAGCGAAGGCTGCGACAAGGTTCTCAGTGCTTCTTGGCCACTTTACAGAGAACCGAGGAAGAAGAACCAAGACAGGACCTCACGGAAGGTGTGGCACATGTTGTTTCCAACTTTCAAGATGTATTCGAGGACCCGCCAGACGCCTTACCTCCGGCATGGAAGGTGGGTCATACCATACCACTCGAGCCTGGTGCCATGCCTCCATTTCGGGCAATATATCGGTTTAGCCCGGCTGAGAGGAAAGAAGCAGAGAAACAAATAAATGAGTATCTACGCAAAGGGTGGATTGAGCCAAGCTCGTCTCCCTCTGGCGCACCAATCCTCTTTGTGAGTAAGAAGGCTGGAGGTCTGTGCATGTACGTAGATTATATCGCATTGAATAAACTTACAGTGAAGAACCGATATCCACTACCGCAAATTGAGGGCCTTTTTTATCAACTTCAGGGAGCAAGGATCTTCACATCGCTCGATATTTCTCAAGGTTACCATCAGATCCGCATCACAGAGGAGGATGTACCCAAAACAACGTTCCGTACACACTTGGGACATTACCAGTTCCGAGTGCTCTCTTTTGGGTTGACCAACGCACCTGCAACTTTCCAAGTTGTGATGAACAGCGTGTTTCATAATCAACTCAGGAAGTCTGAGTTAGTGCATCTCGATGACATCCTCCTCTTCTCAAAGACAGAAGAAGAGCACATAAGGCACTTGCGAGAGGTACTAGAAATCCTCCGGGACAACAAGTTCTTTGCAAAGATGACCAAGTGCAAGTTTGCACAAAAGGAACTTGAGTACCTCGGTCACGTTGTGAGCGGAGATGGCATCCGAGTGGACCCGCATAAGGTACAAGCCGTAAAAGAATGGCCCCGTCCTGAGAACGTGGGCCATCTACGATCATTTCTTGGCTTGTCGAACTACTTCAGGCGCTTCATGATGGGACACTCTTCCTTGGTTAGCGAGCTCACAGTCCTCACACGGAAGATAACACGATGGCGTTGGACAAACAAATGTGAGACAGCCCTCAACAAGGTGAAGGGAATGATGGCATATGCGCCTGTGCTAGCCCTGCCAGACCCAAAGAAATCATGGGAAGTAAGATCTGATGCGTCGATTATTGGCATTGGTATAGTGCTCATGCAAGACAGCCACCCAGTGGCGTACGATAGTCAAAAGCTTTCAAATGCAGAGACACGCTACACCACGGGAGAACAAGAACTTCTTGCTGTTGTGCATGCCTTCAAGGTTTGGCGTTGTTACTTGGAAGAAGCAGAGGAGGAGTTCATTGTGGTTACCGATCACAACCCCCTGATATACTTCCAAACACAGCCCAACCTGTCTCGACGTCAAGCGCGTTCGAGTGAATACTTGAGTTGCTTCTCGTTCACATGGCAATATCGGCCTGATCGAATCAACGTGGCAGACCCGTTGAGCCGAAATCCTGTTTGTGTGGCAATCATGGTGAGAAGCAATAACTCGTCAGAATGTAACTTTGCCACAGTGGCAAAATCGTCAACTCGACATGCGAACCCACTCCGCCCAGCCCCAAGGCCACTAGTGGGAGTGAGCCCTTTCAAGAACCGGATTTGCATGGGCTACACCGTCGATCTATGGTTTCAAGATTCACGGAACATTGAGCGATATGGCCTCATTGAAGTAGAAGGCCTCTACTGGCACGGTGAACAAGTGGTGGTCCACGCGCGGGAAAAACTACGTGAGCAGATACTGTTTGAGTTTCATAACCCTCAAGCAGCCGGGCACGTGGGCCCAAAGAAGACAAACTATGCGCTTGCTGAGCATTACTGGTGGCCGGGATGGAGTAATGACATACGAAAGTTCTGTGCAGTTTGTTACCTTTGCCTCCAAAACAAAGCAAGCAACAAGGCACCAGGGGGGCTACTCCAGCCCCTAGAGCTACCAAACGCTCCATGGGAGTCCGTAGCTATGGATTTCATTACCGGCCTTCCACAAACAACAAAGGATCATGATGCCATCTTTATTGTGATCGATCGTGCTACCTGCATGGCGCACATCATGCCCACAGCGTCACGGATCACTACAGAGGAAACAGCACGCCTCTTCTACAACAGCGTCGTGAAGTACCACGGCATCCCGCTGGAGATCATCTCCAACCGTGACCCTCGATTTGCAAGCCGCTTTTGGCAGTCACTCACTAAGCGATACGGAACACGAGTGAAGATGTCAACTACATTCCACCCGTAGATAGATGGACAGACAGAGCGCATGAACCATACACTAGAACAAATGTTGCGCATGTACATTGACTCGATGATGGAGGACTGAGATGACTTCCTTGCTCCTACAGAGTTTGCTGTCAACAACGCAGTAAGCGAGTGGACAGGTTATACTCCCTTCTTCCTCCACCATGGTCGACATCCTATGGTACCCGCTTCTATGGCAAAGTGTGGGGGTGGCGGTGATCAGGTTCCCTCCGCCTAGGCCTTTGTTGAAAGAATGGACACACTTTGGCGTGATGCAAAAGCACACCTGTACACTGCTTGACAACGCCAAAAGGACTATGCTGACAAAAACCGACGTGTGGTCAAGTTCTCCGTTGGCAACCGAGTGCTTTTGAGCACAAAGAACTTATGGCTGAAGACACTAGGTGCGCATAAGATGTTGCTAGAGTGGCTTGGACCGTTTGTGATCACGCACGCAGTAGGACCAGTGGCATACCGATTGCACCTGCCATCTGCAATGCGTGTTCCATGTAAGTCTACTTGCACCATACAAAGCAGATGGGTCTATTTAGTCGCCCCCCCCCCCTGCTGTCCTGGCCGTGGAAGGCCAATGCAAGGTGCACCGCATCCTCCAACACCGTGAGCGTGCACTCCACGCAGGAGTAGTGAAGGAGTACCTTGTGCATTGGGTCGGTTGTGGACCTGAGCACAACTCGTGGGAACCAGAATCTCGGATGCTGAAGGCGACTGTAGCCGACACACTGGGAGGAACTGTCTGCCTGTTCAAAACGACGTGCCCTCGTGGGTACCACCCTGGCACACAACCCTTGAGGAGGTTATAGCACTATACCGTGCACTGTGTTACGGGGACGCCTGGACACATGTCGCAAGGACGCTCCTTACAAAAAGGGGAGGAAGCGAGGCCATACCTATTATGTGGTTGAGAGTGCGTGCCATAAAGACCTCGTCGTGAAGCCAAAAAGGTTTTGAAAGTGGAAGTCAACAAAATAGAGTCTTGTTCTGCTAATCCGTTGGAATTTTTCTTTGAAGTGTGCAGGTCACTTTTCTCTCCAAGCAACACAGCAAATCGGGACGATTTGGTCCTCAAGGGGGAGGAATGTAGAGATGAAATATTCTACGTTTTGTAAATACTTCATGGAAAAGGTTTGACCATGCCAGTTGGCATGGTCAATCATATGAACCATGTGGAGGTTGGAAAGGGACAACCAACCACTAAGGGCTTGTTTTGATTACCTAAGACAAGTCAAGGAAATTCGAACTTATGCCCCCATACCACATTTTGCCCTCGTGGAAATGTGTTAAAACCTCGCCATATGAGGTGAGAGGTTTTACCGTACCCTTAGTCCATGGGCGACTTCCTATTCATTGAATAAAGTATACCCGAACGGGCTCTTGACAAAAGGAAAATGAGCATGAAATGAAGTGGGAAACACAACGGACAGAATCATCAACATAATCGTAAGTGTAAACACGAAAGAAAAGCGTAACTTCAAAATGTCGGTTTTGCTCTATGACGACGCAACTCGGATATGACCCATAGGAAGAGGGGACTCGGTGAAGTCCGAGGCCATTCCTCAACCAACTCATGATTGAAACACTAAGAGCTTCCGCATCTTGACGTTACCTACTTAGGAGATTTCTACACCCACATCCCGTGTGAGATTGAGGAAGGGGTTTTCTTTCATTGAAGACCCCCGTGGTCCAGAGAACTCGGTTGACAATAAATGAAGAGAAGAAGACAAGACATGTGCACATTTTGAGAAACAATCACAATGTTTTACACTTTGAGCCATACGTACTCAGCGCATAGTCTATACTGGTAAGATGTTTATTGATACCATACAAGAAGTGTTGTGCTTCTGTGTTACATATTATCAAGAACAACTCATGCTAGGCAATGGCAATGTCACCAGTGTGCTCCAAACAATTGTGGCCATGTCACTTCTTATCTTCACCGACCTTCGAGTAGTCTACATCCAAATTCCACATAGGATGTGCAAATGTCGCTTGTGTATGCCAGTCGTTGCAAGTACAATTTTGATTTGTCACAATGTTTCGCTTTTGTGAAGCGAATCAGGACATAATCATAGGCTAAGGAAGCTGGAAGGGTCTCGTTGCTTGAGTAGACCCATCACATGAAGTGTCAGTTTTGGTGTTTGAATGACACTTTCATGATGCTGGACCTATCCCTAAAATACGCAATGCAGAAGTGTCTTGTTGCTTGGTACAAAACAAGTTAATGGTTGGATCCTTCCACTCACAAGTCATCATTTTGAATTGGAATTTTTACCAACTGCAATACCAATAGACACCTGACCGATGGGTGGGTATGGGATCCACTCAATTCACCCAAGGACCCCATAACTATGTAACGTGTGTGGTCCTTTGTAAAGGAGGAGTGGCACCGTTGGACAGCCTGCAGTTCTTTTCTTACATGGTTGCATGATATTAAGTCCAACAATGTCAATGTAACGTATTTTTAATCGTCTCAAAGTGTTGGTGGAATGGACATCAACCGAGCAGCCGTAGGGTGCCCGTGCTACTTCCACGGAGCATGCCTTTGGGGGGAAATGTACATTATTTATCAAAAATCATTTGTAAAACATCTTGCATACCCAGTAGGAAGTACTTGTTTTTTTTCAATTCAGTTCCTTCATTGGTGTAATCATGCAACTGTTGATTTGGAAAATTTCTATGTCAATGGCATGCAAGTGGCATTGTTTCATGATAGCCTTAATCAAAGTATGAAACAGCATCCAAAAATAGAATTTCTTCTTGTTGTCCACAATCATAATATTCTACCACATTGACTACATAGTTTGAGCAATTTTTTTGGTTTTTCTTACATTTGATAACTGTGCCTTACATCGTCAAGTAATAAGGCAATGCTAGGGAAGTTTGGGATAATGTGTGTGCTATCATGGTGCAGTGATGGTGTGTACTGCTACTAGTGCCTCATGTGCATTTGTTACATACATTTACTACAAAGCACATTATCCATCGTTCCCCTTTGGTGCAATCATGAAACTGATGATTTTACTACAAAGGCATAATATGGTGTGAAGTAAAATTTGGTTTTGTAATGGTGTACAAGTGATATTTTGTTTCATTATTTTTGTTGAACAATCCACATGTAATGGTGCCGTTCTAACAATGAATGTGGAAACATGTCAAACAGTGACCAACACATTTCATGGCATGTTTCGAGGACAAATAAACAACTGGATCATGTAAACCAAACAAAACTATGATGCCAAGGGCAAACTAGCCCCAACTCCTAGTTTAAGATCCATTCTTAAGTGTAAACCTGGCGATTGTGTACACAACAAATGACATCACATGTTATGCATGCGTGCCATCCAAAACACTCTTCTGCATATTAAAACACCTCTTTGACTCTGCCACTTGTTGTCTGACCTCTCTCACACAATGAACAAATGTATGTGTCACATGATATATGGAATCCACTCTCTGCAAACTCTACACGGCCCTTGGGCTCCATAGGAATTGTTATATTGCATAGACGTAGGCCAAGAATGATTCTTCTCCGCTGCACCCCATTTAGGGGACTCTTACGTGCCATGATACATGATGTCTCCACCTACACAACATGAAAACAAAACAAAGGGCACATGAACGAGATAGCATAGGGAAATAAAACACATGAACATGCATAACACCTCGGTCAAAACGTAAACCGACACATGGTGAACAAAATTGTGGCAACATGGTTGTACAATCACACAACTTGACCATGTCTAACTTAATTAAATTTGGACACCAAATTCTGCATTCGGAGAATCCATCGACTGTCCCATCCCATGTCTCATGGCATACTTTCGCCTCCATGCTTCTTTCTCTACCTCATATCATGCACACGTCATTCATTTGTCGTATTTCTAGTCATTGTCCGAAGTCTTCGTGCTTAAAATCCATTCACTTTTCTATCGGAGGCCACAATGAAACCTCAAACACTGTCCTCACCATTGTTCATGTCTCCCTTGGCATTCTTTTCATCCTTTCTAACCGATTGGTCGTTGTCACCATCCTGGCCCAACCTACTATCTTTTGTGAGGTCTCTACTATCATCTCCTACTTTGTCTGCCTCCTTAGTCTTTGTAGTCGGCAAATATAAATGCATGTCCCAAAGCGACAGCGATACTCGCAATCACAACTGGGCTTGCACCTGGCAAGACAAAATCCCATTTCACACTGCCTCCATCCGCACTTGTGTTAGTAGTGCGACTGCCATGAATGCTCGTGCCAGAAGTGCTTGTGCTAAACATTTTCAGTGCGCTTTTGCAAGGAGTGCTCATTCTAGCACTTCATGGAACAAGCCCTACTTTTTTGGATCATCATCGTCCCAAAAAAAGGAGGCAGTTGTTGATTGGCCAACAAATATCAATGTTTAGGATGTCCAAGTAGTTTTTGGATTCTACGATTACTATTGTTGACTTGTAAAGGACTAAGCCTTGATGTTAGAGCCTCTCTCTGATCTCACTCACAGAGCCACTGAGTGGAGTTGAGACGATAACGAACGAGAAGCATTTAACTCTTTAAGAAACGGCCTGACCTCTACGCCAATCCTATGATTGGCGGATCCAACCATGGCCTACGTTAAAGTCACTTACGCGTCCAACCAAGTTATCGGAGCCATTCTCCTACATGATAATGGTGGTAGAAATCAGCCGGTCGCGTATGTCCCAAAAGACATACGGAGAAGATATTACCTATACAGTGCACGAAGAGGAGATCATTGTACTTGTGTATGCATTGAAAACATGGCGATGCTACATGGGATGCCAGCGATGCATCATCCCCACCAAACATCATGCACTCAAGTACCTAAAGACTCAACCAGATCCGAGCCATCAAAAAAATCGATGGATGGAATTCCTCGAGTCCAACTTCAACTACAACATCAAGTACCGACCTAGAAAAACAGTTCAAGCGGATGCTATGAGTGGGTAACCGGACATACTGGCCGAGATCAACATGCTACTTGTCAAACAAGAGCCCTATCTCACGAGGTTGTTTGCAAAACATTACAATGACTTCAGCAGGTACAACAAGACCAAGTTCTTGTTTCACCACTATTAGTGATGACGGTTCATTCGCTAGGTCACTATGCCATCAAACAAGGAGTTGCGACTGAAGATGTTGGATTAGTGCCACAACAGCAGTCCAGGTGGACACTTTGGTGTGGACACGATGCTGAAGAAGCTAGAAAAATGTTACAAGTGGGCCAAGACACAGAGCAACATGACAAATTTCGCAAATCGTGCCACACTTGTGTGCAAAAAAAATATCATCACACGAGGCCACCAAGACTTCTCCAACCCCTCCCTGTTTTGATGGAGCCATGGGAAAACATCACCGTAGACTATGTGACTGGGTGGCCCGCTACTCCCAAAGGTTATGACGCCATCCTCGCGGTGGTGGATAGGTTTTATGATGTATCACATTTCATTCAAAGGACAATCACCGTCACCACAAAGGGAACAACACCAATGTTTCTATATCAGATTGTGTAGTTACACAGTGTGCCACGTACCGTCATCAATGACAGAGACGGTCGCTTTAATACCCATTTAAGCACAAAGTGATGATGCGTTTTGGCACACACATGAGACTATAAACGGTGTTCCATCCTCACACTGACGGGCAGATTGAGCGGACCAATCAGACGCTCAAGCAACTTCTCCACACTTTATGCAAACCACACGGCACAAATTGGGTAGTAAAACTGTTGACTATCAAAATCACATACAACTCTTCAAATTCCACCGCAACGAGTGAGTTTTTTTATCAAAGTAGTTTACAACAAAGTTCCCGCACCCCCAGCATGACTACAAAGCTAGAACAATGTTCTTGTAGTTGACATCCACTGACGTGATTTCTCTGGCATTTGGGAGGAAACCAATAGCAAACCAACATCGCAACAATGATGTGTTCAATGTTGGCAACCAAATCCTCCACAACTCGGCAAACATCAAACTCCGAGCACAGAAATATGTGAAGCTAACACCCCTATGGTTGGGACCGTTTCTCAAAGAGCGAATACAAAGCCTTATCATCCCGTGGTTTTACCTACCCGACAACATGACGATCCAGCCCGTCCTCCACATTAGCATGCTCAAGCACTTTTGTGATCCTATGTTTCTCCCTTTTGCGATAGAAACATTACTCCTCCGCCTCTTATGGAGGCAGGTGGCGATACGGATTCCGTGATTGAATTCATCATCAGAGGTATAGTTAATCAAAGGAATTTTATGTTGATTTTTTGAGACAGGCAGTAAGGGCCAGGACCCTTGCCTCTAGGATATTTGGGTGATCACTGGTGCAGCTCATACAATAGGAGGAGTAAGAACTGGAAAATTGGATGGAAAACTGGAATCTTGATTAGTACAAAGTACAGCTATGGAACATGAAATCCTAGGCAAGCTAGGCTAGCCTCGTCCACTGAAGGGCAACGCCTCGCTGGGCCTTGTGGGCCTCCAGGGCAGCCTCCACCTAGGCTGGCAGGCCTTACCAGGCATACAAAGGCCTTGGAGGGATCTCCAGCGGAGTCTTGGTCTGAGCTCCAAAGTCAAGGGCATGAGTAGAGCTCAGTGCTTGCAAAATACTGAGATAGATGGAACTGAGAGGAGCTATGCCTTCTATACCTGTGGATCTGGCAAGTTGACCACCTGAAGGAAAGGCTTCCTTCAGGTGGTACAAGTCTGCTGTCTCTTGGCGAAGCTTCCTTCCAAGAGAAGCTTCTTGTAGATCAAAGTTGTTACTAGCATCCCTGCTGCCCTAGGGAGACCCAACGAAGCTTCCTCATTGAGGAAGCTTCGTTGGGTCTATAGGAGGTTGCTTGCTTGTCAGGCTTTCCTTAGATATCCGTTGATCTTGCCATGCTATTGTATCAGACCTGTCGATTGGCAGCCTCCTGAAGCGCGTGCTGGATTGGCCCATGCAGGTTGAAGGGGCCAGGCTTCATGCATGTGGCTTCTGATGCAGGGTAGGCCTCATGCTCAGGGTGCATGATTCCTGTCCAATTAGCTATAGGACTCGCTGACCAAGGTGGTTCTGCAGTGCTGTGCAGTAGGCAGCTCCCCTCCCTCCAAGAGCTCACTAAAGGCATGCGCAACATCAGCTTCTGCAACCAAGGAAAACAACATCTCCTCTAGACTCGGTGCCGGTGTCACTCTCCATCCTGTTATTGGGCTGCCGTCCTGTAATTCTCGTAAGCTGTCATACCCAAAAATTGCTGGATCAATTGAGGGTCACTGTAGAAAATCATGATTTGCCTCATGCAAAAGCAACTCCACATGTTGCTTCTTGAGGCGAGGCTGTACATGATGGCTTTGTCCCTTCTGCTCCTTCCTGCACCCTTCCTACTTCTCTGGAGGTGGAGAATCTTCCACAAAAATTGTTTCTCGATTCTCTGTTGAATTTCTTGTCGCTGGAGCAGTACAAAATTTGTCCTAGTCCTTTTGGAGGTCGTTCTTGCCGTTTGCATTTGTGAAGAGCTTGGTTTTTTTACGTAACAGACGATGTACTGTTCCTCTCCCACTGACAAACCCATTTCCTCGCTGTCCGGGACGTGTTGTCTGAGAAATGTCATTCTTGGTCGAATTGCCCGCGGTGGTCGTTCGTGCACTTGTCCTCCAAATTAGGGGCGTAGCTTCTGATTTTGCGGGTGAAGGCAAGGACCTGATTTGCTTTGACACTTCGTCGTGAACTGTGGGTGCCGCTTACATCCTCTCCCCTTTCACTATCCGTTCTTTGGACTTCTCCTCCTTACCTCTTCCCATACGGTCCACTTGTACTTGCATGTCTGCCGCATGATTTTGAGGGAGAGAGCGCCGTTGATGTAAAGTTGAGGAGGCATCTCACGCACCCCCCATTAGTTGCTTGCACAACAGCCATTCTTTGTCTTTTAAATTGCCGTACTTGGCAAGCTCTCCACCGTCGCTACTCTTATTGCTCGGGGGCTGGCCAGGCTTAGCGAGCGGGCCCTCGTCTCACTCCCCCTCGCGTGCTGAATTCAGCAGGGAGGATCTCGCTTGAGCAGCCACTCGCTTGCTCTGTTGCTTTATTTTTTTCTTTTCCAGCTCAATCTCTCGCTCACCCCCTGCTCCTGACTGCATCTGTTCCGACCTCGCAGCCACGCTAGCTGCGACGGCTGCGTCAGTTGTTTCGGTTGCTCGCTCGGCACTCCCTCCTTTTGACTGCAGCTGTTCCGACCTTGCAGCTGCACTAGCAACGCTCTTTACGTCAGCTGCTCCGGCTGCTTGCAAGCCTGCTACTCGAATTTTCTGTCTTTTTCTTCAGAGGTCGTTTTGGTGCTCGCGACCATTTTTATGGTTGCAGCAGATTTTTGCACTTGTGACAGAACCTGCTGTAACAGTGAGGGATTCTGCTTTGCCGGCAGATCCTCCAGCGTAAAGTGCTCTTGAGGGCTACAAAGACTGAGCCATATGTAGCTGTAGATCAGAGTATTGTCCCTCTCCAGCTTTGCTGGATCAGCTGTGATGCCATTAGTGCTATGGCAATGAGATGAAGACCACTGAAAAAATCTTGCTCCTTCAAAGGGGTGGTTTTAGGAGTCTGATTTGCGAATCGCCCCGCATCATCCCATGGTCCTCAATAGCCACGTTGGTTTGTTGAACGGCAATCTATTGCTACTTCTAAAATTTTTGCTTTAATGGATGTTGTTTTCTTGAACCATGACGCATGTGATATCAGTGTCTAGAAAGCAGGCTTGTGTAATGGCGGAGCTGCGTGTGTTCGATTTTTGTGTCCCCTCTACGACCAGCCGCTTCCACACGTACGAGAGGGCGTTTGGGGTGAGGCCACACTGCTCCAAGCACCAGTAGAATACGTCATTTGGGACAATTTTTGTCAAAAAGTCAGCAGTTTCATTAGTGCCTGGTACATGTACGAGTTTGACCGTGGTGTCTTGGACCTTTGATCAAATCCAATGCCCACAAATGTTGATGTACTTCTTTTGGCCTTGTAGTTTTGTCGCATTTTTGAGGTCAATCGCAGACTTATTGTCAACAAAAAGAATTGTCGGTTGCGTTTGAGCAAATCTGATGTCCTCGAGGAGGTTGTGGAGATATGTGACCTCCTATGTTGCCGAAGTGGCAGCCATGTACTCAGCTTCAACTGAACTGAGTGTAATAAGGTTCAATTGCTTGCTGGTCCATGACACTACTCCTCCACCAAGCAACCACACAAAACCTGTTGTACTCCGACAATCTTCCTCTGTGCCCCTCAAATCGGCGTCGGTGTAGCACTCGAGGTCGAGGTTGTTTGTTGTCCCAAAGAGTAGACTTGTGTCCCCTGTTTTTTAGATTGCCCAGAGCTTTGTCTAGCTCCTTACACACTCCCTTTGTATACGTCTCGTTGCTGCGTGTCAAGTTGCTTACAACAAACTACAAATCCAGCCGTGTGCAACTTGCTGCATGCATCAATGAGCCGACTCTGATGCGATAGTCGGTCTCACTCCTCCCCCTCTGTCCCTGATGAGTCAGTTGCTAATGTGATAGAGGTGTTGGTACGTGTCGGTCGGTAACGTTGAATTGTCCGCAGACTTTGCGGGCGTACGTCTGTTGGCTCAAGTTTAGCGTACGCGCTTTACGATCCCGTTTGATCTTCATGCCCAAGTAGTACTCAAAGCAAAGCATGAGTGCCACATTGACTTCCTGCACCATGGCTGTTGTTGTGGCTTAGATGAACTCTGCCAACATACCAATGATGAGAAGGTTGCCGACGTAGACCAGCACGTAGCAGTCTGGCTTTGTGTCCGGTGATGGGCGACGTAGGAAAGGCAGTCGTCGTATACTGAAGGCTCAAAGTCGAGAGACTCCAACACTACTTGTAGCTTCCTGTACCAAAGCAAGGGGCTTTGCTTCAGTCCATATAAAATCTTCACTAGTTTTCACACTCTGCCACTCTCGTTGTCGTAGCCCTCTGCTTGCTTCATGTAGACAGTCGTATCCATCTCATAGTGCAGAAAGGCATTTTTACGTCGAGCTATTGCGCCTTGTATTCCATCAGCGCTGCAACTGCAAGCATGATGTGGGCGATGGTGTAGCGGCTAACGGGATCATAGGTGTTGAAGAAGTCTTTCTCCTCAACATGCTTGACCCCCGTTTCCACAACGCGAGCCTTGACCTTGTCAATGCTCCCATCGGCTTTTGTCTTGACACAAAATATCCACTTCAATCCCACTAGTCGGAACCCAAATGGAAGCTCCGTGAGCTCCCACATCCCTTGATCCATGAGACTCTGGTACGCTACGTCAAGTGCTGATTTCCATTCCGCAGCATGCTCACCTTGCACTCCTTTCAGAGTCTTCGGCTCTGGTGGAAGCGTGCTAGTTGAGACGAGAGCTGCAAGGTGCATGGTGGTGAAGTCTGCCATGACATCATCCGTCTCCTTGTAGATGGAGCGGGCTGTGATAGCCAGATTTGCCTCTTTGATCTCCTGCACTTCTTCTTGTTGCAACTTTTGTCGCAGGAGGCGCGTGAGATGACCGCCATGTGTGGCAGCTTTATCTTGTGGTTTCCGCGTCGGATGCGGATCGTCTTGGTTGCTCACCAGCTCGGGTTTGTCATGACGTACTATGAGAGGTTGATGATCAACGAAGATGCATTCGTTCTGGCAAGCGTTGAGGGACACACCCAGAGACATCGGCCCCTTATGCACCTCATCCAAATCAAGAAGGGTACATGGGACATTGTCTACTTCCCCCTCCTCCAGAGTCTCCACATAGGAGTTGGAGAATGTGTGGAGTAGAGCAAGCTCAATAGCCTCCCAGACGAAGTGTGTCAGGTTCTCAAAAAAGATTGCACCTCTGTTGGTGACGATGCGATGAGAATCCATGTTGTAGAACTCCCACCCTTTCATGTAAGGACTTTGACAGAGGAAAACACCCCATGTAGCTTTACCCGCCAGCTTGCGCCGATGTTCCTTTGGGACATGAAGCAATGCCATGGACCCGAATGTGCGTAGCATGGAGATGCCAGGCTTGTCATCATGCCACGCCTGGAATGGTGTCATGCTTGGTAGTGACATGTGTGGCACGCGGTTGCGTACCCACACTGGTTGTCGTAGTCCAAATGGCCACCACAAGTTGTCAAGCTACGCACGAAGCAGCATTGATTTCAGTGTCTCTTGCATTGTGCAGTTTGCTCTCTCTGCTATGCCATTCTGCTACGATGTGTATGGCATGGAGAACTACTACACGATGCCGAGATCCTATAACTGAATTGTGAATTTTGTGCTGGTGTACTCCCCACCACCATCAGAGCGTAGAACTTGTAGTTTCTTGTCTCTCAGCCATTGCCAGCCACTTGAAGAAGCATGCTGGTGCTTTGTCCCTCATGTAGAATGGATAGCTCCAGACCATCGTTGTGGCATTGTCAACAAAGAGGAGAAAGTAATGATGCCCTCCGTGAACCATGGCCATTGGTAGAGGCCCACAAATGATGGTGTGGACCAGTTTAAGCTTCTGACTGACGTCACACTTAATAGCCAAAGGAAACATCTGTCGTGGCAGTCTAGCCCGCACGGAGTCTTCTCAAGGCTCTGCTCCTTCCTTGCTTTCACTATCCTTGATATCAAGTTTATTGACCTGTTCTTACATCTGTCTTTTCTGTACGATCTGGTTGCTAATGTGGTCGAGCCGTTTGTGCGACAAACTGAGGTCTACGTAAAAAACCTGGTGGAGACTAGCTGCTGCAAAAGGCGTATCTGGCCAATTTGCTGGAGCCGGTGCCTCAATGTTGAGCTCAATCATGCTGTACGGAAGAAGGCGACCTTTGGTGAAGGTCTCGCTGTCATGACTCTTCAAGGTTACATGTTGTCCGTTGTCGACGATCCATGCACCCCTCTTCATTAGCTGCCCAAGGGAGAGGAGGTTCACCGCGATCTCACGTATGTACAACACGTCCCCAAACTTGACTTAGGCACTGTCGTACCCAGTCACTGTCATCTTTCCTTTGCCCAAAACAGGCACTTGCCACTTCTTGGCCACTGTGAAAAAGTCTTTGGAGCAAGATTCAAGATCATGGAGGCATGCCTTGTCGTGTGTGATGTGTGAAGTGCAGTCACTGTCTAGGTACAACGCGTATGAAGAGCAGACAAGCTCATCACTCTCCTTGCCTGAAAGCTGAACCCCATGTAGTCAAGTTTTTTCTCCTTGCCTCCATCGTGCTTCTTGGCCTCTTTGTTTTCGCCTCTCCCTGGCTGCTTTTGTTTGCTTCCAGCTTCCATCTTCTCCCACTCTTCCCTTGATGGCTTTCCTTTGAAAGATGCTTGTTGCCGTGCTTGTTGTTCATCCCACATCCTCTTTTTGCAATCTTGTTTCACGTGCCCAACATTCTTGCAATAATGATACTCGATCGGAGGATGTGACCCCACATTCTGACCGCGCGTAGTACGGATGCTGGTATTTGGTCCAGAGTGGAAGGATGACTGGGTAGACGAGGAGTTCCTCCTGGGTTGGCTGTTTTTCTAGGGCTGAGCAATGGACACCACAGCGCTTACACCTTGGTAAGTCGCATTACTGCTCTCCTCCTCTCTTTTTAGCTATTGGTTGCTCTGTCAGAAGCATTTAGTAGACGTATGCTTCTGTGAGCTCTGCTTCATGCTTGAATTTCAGTGCCTTCCTCATGTTGTCCCAATTCCCTGTCAGTCCGTTGAGGAGAAAGGTCACAAACACAGGATCCGAGACCGGAGCGTCTGTCACTGTGAGCTGATCGCGAAGTTACTTTGCTTTGTTGATGGAGGACTTGATGTTGTCAAAGCCGTTGAGGTTGATGTGCGACAGTTTGGTTTGGAGGTGGGATTTGAAGGTTGATTCACCGGACATATAGGTCATTAGTAGGTAGGAACAGGCTAGACGAGCTGGCTCAGCAATCTCCTCGTACATCCATATGGCCTGCTGGATGCGAAGAGGTAGATAGTTTTCCAGCACCATGAAAGCAGCTCGGATAGAGTACGTGAAGTCTGCCACCATGCTTGACAGCGACCCTGGAGGTGGAGGTGTGTAGTAGCCGTTGTAGAACTTCCAGATGCCGTGAATGTGGGCAACTTGTTTGAACCTATGCGCCCAGTGCGGGAAGTTCTCGCCATAAAATTTGTCAATCTTGATCTTGTATAGATGTAGTGAGGCTACTACTTAAGGCACACCGTCCTCCAGGCCTTGATACTCTCTGCCTTGTCCTGCCGCATGTGGGAGTGGCACAAAGCCTTGTGCCGCCGGCTATGACCCATGTGGTGGTAGCGCTGCTCCTGCATGAACTCGTGCTAGTTGTGTCGCAAAGGGTTGTGACCTTGGTGCTTGGTGCACCGGCTGGTAGCGTGCCACGGGTGGCACCACCGGAGCAGGTTGTGGCTATTGAGCCACAAACGGCTATGGCATGCCCCCATGTAGTGCTTCTGCCACTGCACTTGTAGAGACATGACTGGTTGCACGACTGGGGGAGGGCTTGCTCTAGCTAGATGTGCTGTTATTGCTGCTGGTTTTGAAGTTTTTGGTGTTGAAGCAGTTGTTGTTGAGCCCATACCAGCTGTTGCTAAATTTGTGTGATTTGGGCTGCATGAGCCGCGTATGATTGTTGTAGTTGGTTCGTCTGCGATGCTTGAGCTGCATGGGTTAGTTGCTCCTGTTGATGAAGGAGCTCTTGAGTGGCAATCTGTTGCCTTAGCCCCTCCCTCTCTTGCTCCACAGCTTGGCGTGCTATGGCTTCTTGTTACACCATGCGTTGTACCTCCTCAGCCAAGCGTTAGACTTCTGCGGCTTGGCGTTGTGCATGGTCTCAGCATGGCGCACCTTTTCTTGGCGTATGTGCATGCCCTCCAACTGATTGATCATCAAGTGCAGGAGAAGTTGACAGAGCATTTTCCTCTTCCATGTTGCTTGTGCTGCGTTACAGGTGGAACGCCACTCACGCGCGTGAAGTGGCGTCAGCTCTGCCTTTGACTCAGCACTTGTACGGGGCTGGTGGAGAACGTCTCCACCACCAACGTAGTCTGCTGCTACTGCTGCTACAAGCTGCTGAGAGAACTACCTAGGGCTCAAATACCATGTCGATATTCTGAGACAGGCAGCAAGGGCCAGGAGCCTTGCTTCTAGGATCTTTGGGTGATCAACACTGTAGCTTGTACAATAGCAGGAGTCAAAACTGGAAAAGGCTTGGATTGAAAATTGGAATCTTGATCAGTACAAAGTACAACTATGGTACATGAAATCCTAGGGAAGCTAGGCAAGCACAACTCCTGGTCCACTGAAGGGCAACGCTTTAATAGGCCTTGTGGGCCGTCGTGGCAAGGGTCTTGGCACAGTCTCGAGGTTGACTGGCCTCCAGGGCAGTCTCCACCCAGGCTGGCAGGCCCTGCCAGGCTTATAGCGGACTTGGAGGGATTTCCAGCAGAGTCTTGGTCTGGGCTCCTGAGTCAGAGGCATGAGCAGAGCTGAGAGCTTACAAAATGCTGAATGGATTGAACTAAGAGGAGCTCTGCCATTTGCACCTGTGGATTTGGCAAGTTGACCACCTGAAAGAGAAGCCTCCTTGAGGTGGTTCAGGTCTGCTGCCTCTTGGAGAAGCTTCCTTCCAGGAGGAGCATCTCGTCGTTCAAAGTTGTTACAGGCATCCCTATTGCCCTAGGGAGAAGCTTTGTCAAGTCTTCAGGTGAAGTTTCTCAAAGATGTTGCTTGCTCTTTGGGCTTTCCTCTCATGACAGTTGATCTTGCCATGTTGCTCCATCACACCCGGCGATCACGAGCCTCCTGAAGCTCGTGTCAGATTGGCCCATGCAGGTTGACGGGCCCAAGCTTCATGCATGTGGTTGATGATGCAGGGTAGGCCTCATGCTCAGGGTGCATCATTCCTGTCCGGTGAGCTAGAGGACTCCCTGACCAGGGTAGTTGTGCAGTGATACGCACTAGGCAACTCCTGTCTCTCGTAGAGCTCACTAGGGGCATGCGCAACCCTCTTGCGCATGCTAGCACATACTATGTTTCACACCAGGCCCTTTAGACTGCTGCAGGGCTGGCTGCCAGAGTTTATCTTGCTAGTACAGGAGAGAATTCCCAGTAGACGTGGACCCGAGAATTCACTGTAAAATCCGTAATTTTTCGTTCAATGCTCCGAATGCAGTGCCACCTTCACCACATCGAAGCTTGACAATATTGCAGTAATTGGACCTCCGAACATTTTATACACTAGGTGAAGTGTGTATGATATTCTTTAGTATAGTAGGAATATTCCCTGCAAGGTACTCCTTAGTACATTGGTTTTAGTGACTTGCTCAAACATGGTTTGGTAGATGGGGAGGGGGGGGGAGTTGAAAATGTATGTGAGGAGTGTAAGTGATTGTGTATGGCTGGATGTGTGGGTTTTTTTAGGAAATGTGTACTTGTGTATGTTGATTTGAGTAATGGTTTTGAAGTTGGTTGGTGGTCGTTATGTGGGGAGAGGGAGGGGAGTGTGGGAGGTAGAAAATGTATATGGGGAGTGAGAGTGGACGTGTATGGCTGGGTGTATGGGATGTGTGTAGAAATTTTCACTTGTCTATATTGGTTTGAGTGGTGCATCTGAGATTGTTCGAGATGATAGGGTGAGGAAGGGGGGGAAGGGGGGTGGGTGTGGAAAGTGCATGTGGATAGTGTACGTGGAGATATATTGTTGGGTGTGTGGGTTATATGTAGAGATATAAACCTGTGGATGATGGTTCTGAGTAATTTGATGAGTGGTGGTTGAAAGTATGTATGGGGATTCCGTGAGGAGGTATATGGTTGGATAGGTGTATTATGTGTAGAAGTATGATCTTGTGTATGTTACTTTGAGTGATGTGGTCAGCAGTTGTTTGGAAGAGCGGGTTCGGGGTAGAAATTGTACGTAGGGAGCGTAAGTGGATATGTATGGCTGGATGTGTAGGTTGTGGGTACAAATGTGTACTAGTGTATGTTGGTTTGTGTTTTGTGCTTGAGATTGGTTGGTGGTTGTAAGGGTGGGGCAGGGAGAGGGATGTGGGGGTAGAAACCGTATGTGGAGATCGTACTTGGAGGTGTATCAATGGGTGTATGGGATGTGTGTAAAAATGTTTACTTGTGTAGATTGGTTTGAGTGTTGTGTTTGAGATTATTTGGTGGTGATTGGGTGATGAAGGGAGGAGGGGGGATGGGTCCGAAAGTGCATGTGCGGAGTGTATGTGGAGGTGTATTGTTGGGTGTGGGGGTTGTGTGCAGAGATGTAAACTTGTGTATGATGGTTTTATCCCTTTTTGTGAGTATCAATTGAATGTTTATGTGGGGAATATAAGTGATTGTGCATGGATTGATGTGTGTGTGTGTGTGTGTGTGTGTGTGTGTGTGTG
>SZWC01001947.1:166713-195318 GCA_023375785.1 Penium margaritaceum | reverse complement strand
GGACGCGCGGCGACAACGACTGTGGCTGTTCCTGCGTCCTCACCAGCAAGCAGTAGTGCTCCAGACCCACGTGACCGCACCATTGCCGAGCTTTGTCATCTTCTGGCGCTTCGCTTTGAGGGAGGTGCGAGTGTGTTGTCGTCGTCGAATGGGTCACAGACTGCTTGTTCGTCCGTCCTCGTGACTCGCGATGACACGTGTGGGGGCGCACAGTCCGCATGTGATGATGATGGGCCTGAGTGCACTGACTGGATTCATGAGTCTCACCTTCGTGATGTACGTCGTTCCTTCCCACTGACGGCTCAACATCCCTCTGATGCTGAGTGTTCCATTGCTCGTTGTACAGTGAAGTCCACCAGTCGTTACTCCGGTGGCACTTGGATCATCGATTCCGGTGCCACCCACCACATGACGTGTCGTCGTAGTGACTTTGTGGTACTTGGTCCTGTCACGACTGTCCGTTCTGTTCGTACAGGCTTTGGTCAGTCCTTACCGGTCCACGGTGTTGGGGTTTTATGCTTTGATGGTCCGTCTGGCCCCCTGTATCTCTCTGACGTGCTGTTTGTGCGTGATCTTGAGCTCAGTCTGCTATCTGTGCGTGCCTACACTCTGATGGGTCTCTCAATTGAGCACACCGCTGATTCAGCAACGGTGAATGCTCTTGACACCCGTAGCATTGTCCTGCGTGCTTCAGTCGTAGATGATTTGTACCGCATTGCTCGGCCATCCTCCCCTTGCTCTCTCCCTTCCTCTGGTCATGCTTTTGTCACTAGTGTTCTATCCCCAGAACACCAGAGGTTGCTTCACCGACGTCTGTGTCATGTGGGCTCCAACACTGTGTCGAAGCTCATACGGACACAGCCCGCTCTTGGCCTTGACGTGGCTTCTTTCGAGAAGCCACCCAAGACCGACTGCCTTTTTTGCGCTCAGGGAAAGATGCAACGGTGCACTTACCCTGATTCGCGTTCCCGCGCTTTGAGGCCACTCGAGTTGGTCCACTCGGACCTGCTTGGTCCTCTCCCGGTCGAGTTCTTGTCCGAGAGGGGCCGGTATGTTCTGACGCTGACTGATGACTTCACCCGGATGCGGTGGGTCTACAGTCTACGTCAGAAGAGCGACGCCGCCCTTGCGGTTCGGCTCTGGCTCGTGATGGCTGAGCGTCAGTCTTGCCACACGCTACATACCTTTCGCTCGGATCGCGGCGGCGAGTTCCTCGGTGAGATGGACTCCTTCTTTGCTGAGCACGGCATTTTCACCAGGTCTCCGCTCCTGGTACTCCATAGCAGAACGTTGTCTCTGAGCGCTGGAACTTCACCATGGAGGATGCGGTCCGTGCCATGCGGTCTGAGTGCGCTCTCCTGGAGTCCTTCGCCTTCGAGGGCTTTGCCTACATGACGTGGGTCTGGAACCGCCTCCCGCATGGTCCACTTCCGGATCATGTAACACCGTACGAGCTCTGGTTTGGCCATCGTGCTGATCTTCGTCTCGCATGCGTCTGGGGTTCCGTGGCCTCCGTGTGGTACACCGAGGACCAGTAGGGGTCCAAGGTCTCCCCTGAGGGTCACTTGTGTGCGTTCATCGGCATCTCCTAGCGGTCAAAGGCTTGGCGCTTTTGGGACCCCACTCGCCGTCGTGTCATTGAATCCCGTGACGCACTGTTTTTTGAGTCTCTCACATACCGTGATCTCACTTCGATCACAGCCCTTTCTGCAGCTCATGTTCCTTCCCGTGAGGGTCCTCGGCGGATGGAGGAGACTTCTCCGCCACCAACCATTTCTCGTGGGGCTGATGTGTTCGCTCAAGTCCCCTCTCGATATCCAGCACTTGATGATCCTGCTATTATTGCCGTTGGTCCATAGATCCCGCCTGTTCAGCGTGTTTCATATCCCACAGGTACTGTTACTCTCACGCCTCGTCCTGCATGACTACGTATTTCCACTGGCACCCCTGCTCCGGCGTCTGACCCAGCCCAGCCCACTCCTGTCCCTACGTCGGCTGACACTCCTGTCTCAGTGTCCGGGCCAGCCTTGCCCGCTGTCAGCCCCAGCTTAGTGTCTCCCACACACGCTTCTCCTTGTACGGCATCTCTGGCTACCTCGTCTCAGCCCTCACCAGCTGTGGTCGTACCTGTCCCTATGGTTGTATTTGTTCCTAAGCCTAAGGTGTGCCCCTCGACCTCCAGTTACTCTCGTGAGCCCGGTGGTCGCCTTCGACCACTAGATTCCGAAGCTCAGCGAGCGTCGGGTCCTGGACCCAGGCGTTCCTCTCGCAGCATCACGAGCGGTGATCCAGGCTCAAAGGCCTTAGGCCTGAGTGTCCGCATTGAGCTTTCAGAGGTACACCCAGAGTGCCCCATAAGGCACGACCTGGTCACTCGCGAGTTCCATATTGCTTGTGACGCAACAGCTGATCTCGTGGCCGTCAGGCCTGACACTGAGACGTGTGCACTTGCCATGCAGAGTTCCCCCTCTATGGCGCCTGACCCGGGCACATTGAGGGAGGCTTTCTCATCGTAGGATGCTGATGCCTGGCGAGTTGCTTGCGAGGATGAGCTTCGCGCTATCCGAGAGCACAGAGTCTACGAGCTGGTCGACCTTCCCCCTGGGAGGAAGGCGATTCAGGTCAAGTGGGTCTTTCGCAAGAAAGTGAAGCCGGATGGCTCACTGGTACGCTACAAGGCCCGCTTGGTCGTCAAGGGGTTCTCTCAGATTGAGGGAGTTGATTACACTGACACCTTTGCCCCTGTCGGCCGCATGACCTCAGCTCGAGCTCTGTTCGGTGCAGTGGCTCAGCATGACTGGGAACTTCACCAGATGGATGTGAACAACGCGCTTCTCCATGGCTCTTTGGATGAGGAGATCTACGTGGCTCAGCCACCAGGCTTTGAGGACGGTGACAAGGTCTGGCACTTGCGCAAGTCCTTGTACGGCCTCAAGCAGTCTCCACGGTGTTGGAACCGGGAGATCACTGGCACTTCACTCGCGTAGGATACGTACAGAGCGAGGCAGACCCCTCACTCTTCATCCTACCGACACCCGAGCGGTTCACTGCCATCCTGGTCTATGTTGATGACCTTCTGATCGCGTCCCCGTCCCTGGAGGCCGTCAAGGAGGCCAAGGCTGTCCTGCAGACCGCCTACAGGATGAAGGACCTCGGTCCTGGATCGGTGTTTCTTGGTATGGAGATCGTGCGAGATCGCAGACATCGGACACTGTTGCTGCATCAGGCCCGATACGCACGAGTCGTGGGGGAGCGCTTCAGCGATCTCCTTGGTGCAGTGCCCACTACTTCCACACCCCTCATACTTGATGGGCAGGATGCCCTGAAGGTGGATGACCCTACACAGCTGGGGGAGACAGTGGACGTGACCTTGTACCTCCGTCTTATCGGATCTCTGATGTACCTGGCCACTACCACACGTCCCAACATCGCTTTCGTCGTCAACCTCCTTGCTCAGTTATCGCAGGCTCCACGTGCGAGAGCTCTTCACGCGGCTGTGCGAGTGGTACGGTACGTGGTCTCCACGCCGTATCTCGGACTCTGCTTTCGTCGGCAGTGTTCGGTGGTCCTTGACGGCTACACTGACAACGACTGGGCTTGGAGCCCTGACGGGCGCAGTTGCACTGGCTACGTGTTTCTGCTCGGTGGTACCGCTTTGTCTTGGCAAAGCATGAAGCAGGGCTGCATCGCACGTAGCTCGTTGGAGGCAGAGTATGTGGCTTTGGGGGCAGGGGCTGCTGAGGCAGTTTGGCTGCAGCGCTTGTTTCTTGAGCTTGGGCAGTCAGTACCCGCCATTGTGCTGCGTTGCGACAACCAGAGTGCTCTCGCCATTGCGGAGAACTCTGGTGTTTTTCATGCTCGCACAAAGCACATTGCGGTTGAGCATCACTTCGTTCGTGATCTGGTGGAGCGACGCGTGATCTCCATCATGTGGGTTGGCACTGACTTGCAGCGTGCTGATTTCTTGACGAAGGCACTTGCCCGCGGAAAGTTCCTGGTGGCCATTCGTTCTGTTGGGCTTCGCCCCGTGCGTGACAGTGGTTGAGTGTGGGATGTACGTTTGCGTCTCATCTGTCTGTGTCACCCACTATGTGGTTGTACCAGTACTGCACGCGTATGGACATGCGTACCATCGGGTCATGGAGGAGTGTTGTGCTTTGTGCCGTTCCTGTACAGTTTACTGTGACCACTCGGCCGTGTCCATACTCGTGCACATCCCTAAGGCAGGCGGCCCAAGTGACACCGACGCGACGACAGGCGGCGGACTACCCGCTTGGAGCTGACCGACCACCGTTCCAGAGCCCTAGATGCCACCAGGACTCTTTGCTGTGCCTTGTACGTCTTGCAGGCGCCTTTCAGTGGACTGGCCATGAGGTCTATTTTCATGTTTTTGCGTTGTATGCTCAATGTCAGTAGATGGATGCATGCATGTGACCAGTCGCTGCGTCTGTCTTTTGATTTTGCACGTCTAGGTTCAGACGCTGTAGGATTCTGACATGTGTGCGCAGAGTTACGGCCAAAACAGTGGTTTTGGGCCGGTTTTAGGACAGCTTTTGGACTGCTGCGTGCGACACCCGCCGTGCGCCGCGGCAGGTATTTATGCCTTGGACCTGTCAGTTGTCATTTGTCTCTGCATATGCTATATTGAAGCATTCTGACACTTTGTCTTGTGTCTCCTAGCCAAACCCTTGCCGTTGTGTGTACGACCTGTGACTTTCGTCACCATCTGACCAGGCACTGACGCCTGGTTAGCGGCTGTGTTGCTAGGAAGCTTCTACGCACTTTCTCACATAGAACAAGGAGCACGTCACATGAGAGTGAGACACACAAGACTCATGTCAACCAAGGGCATCATGAGAGCGCAGCAGGCCAACAACATGCACAGCCGCCTTGAGCATGCCACTGCTGCGAGCTTTGGTAAGAAAGTCTGCACGCTGTTGACGAGTGGCCAAGACAACTTGAACTTCTCAAGTAGCAATGCGCTCACACACAAAGTCGTGCTCATTGTTGATGTACTTTGTGCGAGAATGATGCATGCCATCGTGCGCGGCAATTGCCTTTGCACTTTGGTTGTCACAGCGCAGAGTGATGCAACAAATGGGAACACACAACTGTTGCAACAGGCGGGACAGTCACACACTCACACGTACCTGCGCCAAGCGCCATGTACTCTGCCTCTGTGGAGCTTTGAGCAACACAACCATGTTTTCCACTCTTCCAAGAGAGAGCAGTACCACAGACGAGGAAGATGTAACCAGTGTGGCTACGAGCGTCGGTGTCATGCGCTCAGTCACTGTCTGTGTATCCGTTTACCACCACTAAGGGCTGAGCACGGTAGCACAGTCCCACACGTGTAGTGGATAACACGTAGTGGACAACGCGCAGTGCCGCCTCGAGATGTTTTTGGCGAGGTTGTTAGGAGAACTGGGCGAGGAAGTTGACCGAGAAGGCCACATCCGCCCGAGTGGTGGTAGCGAGGTACATGAAGGAGTCGACCACACTGAGGTAGTCAGTGACATCAACAACCTCCCCCAGCTGCACTGAATCGAGCGACTTTAGCAAGCGCTGACCTGCTGGATTCATCGGTGTGGATACGGTGGGGACGTCAGCAAGTAGGGAGGCAAAGCGCTCCCCCAGGGTGCAGATGTATGCAGCTTGGTGCACATGCAGGGTGCGACGCTGGCGGTCACGCTCAAGCTCCATTCCCAGGAACTGTTGGTTTGTGTGGCTTCCACCCGTCACGACCGACGCTGATGGATTACCCATATACCCACAATGGGGGTACATGGTGGAGGAGAGCGTAACGACACGACAGGCCTTCATATTGTCCCGAGACTTCTCCAGCACATACGATTGCGTCGGCGAGACGCGGTCGATGCATTCCGGTAGCCCTGTGGGCTTGTTGGGAGCTAGGAGAGTTTTCTCGGTGGGTTGAGACCCGCGCACCCGGTGGACTATACCGGTGCGACGAGGAGACCCGGTGGCTGTACTAGCGCTTCCGATGTTCGGAAAGCCGTGTGTGATATCTGGACGTTGATTGTGAGATTTTCTGGCACTGATCCTATCTTCTTGGTGGTGGAGACCCGGGCACTCGGAGAGCTGTTCCGGTGCCTCGAGGAGACCACCGTTATTGTTATCGTGGTGTACGCAGTGTGTTCTCCCCGCTGATTCATTTGGGCTCGGCGAGGGTGACGTGGTCCAGTGCAGCTAGCTGCCGGCGTCCCTACTTATGCCTACTAGGGGCTCATTTGTACTCTCTCTCCTTGTTCTTTATATTCAGCATTCCAGACTTAGCCAAATTCTTGCCGTATTGCATCACACTCACACACAGAGCTCATGTTCGTTTTTGCATGGGCCTCCATGCCTTGTTTTATTTCCAATTGGAAAACCCATGTAGGACCTAGGCCCTTCATCTTGTACGTAGACTGTAGTAAGTTCTTCACTGATTGGACAGTTGCGGGACTGGGTAAGGCAATGAGCAGGTGATTGACGTAGACAAGGATGGCCACGAATGGCTTTGAGGGTGCACTCAAGAAGAGTGCAGGATCAACGGTGCTACGATAGTAACCTCCCCGCTCAAGAGTCAAGGAGATCTCCATGTCCCAACAAAGTGGCGACTGCTTGAGCCCATAGAGGGCCTTGCGCAGTCGCTAGACCTTGTTTGTGCTATCGGTGAAGCCCGGTGGCCGGACCATGTAGATTTCTTCGTCAAGCTTCCCATGCAAGAAGGCGTTATTGACATCCATTTGCTCGAGTTCCCAGTCGTGCTAGGCGACAAGACTCAACAGTGCTCAAGCAATGGTGTACCTCCCGACTGGTGCGAAGGTCTCATCAAAGTCTATCCTAGGGATCCGAGAAAAACCCTTAGCTGTGAGGCAAGCCTTGTATCGGTCGACTCTCCCATCGGGCTTCAGCTTACGCCGCAGGACCCACCGGGCAAAGACTGCCTTGCGGCCTGCAGGGAGGTCCACGAGCTCAAAGACTCCATGCTCCTGCAGGGCTGTGAGCTCCTCTTGCATGTCCTTCTCCTAGAGATCAGCGTCAGCTGCCTCACGAGCCTGCCGGATAGTGGTAGGCTTAGGAGGAAGAGTGGGAAGGCCAGAGGCCGCAAAACATGCGGCAACATAACCGGCGACGGAGGACACAAGAGCAATGTGGAACTCATGGGCTACAAGAGCGTAGCCGACTGCCGAGTTGGGATGCACGCCGCTCACAGACAACCCAAGTGCATCAAGGCCAGTGGGATGAATTGAGGGGCCAGCAGTGGGGGACGAGGTGCTGGAGCGCGTGACCTACTGAGTGGGCTGAGAGGCTTTGGACGGGCCAACAGGGACACAGTGAGTAGGCGTCCCAGAAGAGCGGGAGTGTCCACGGGAGGACTGAGAGGACTGAAGAGCACGTAGTCTCCCCCCACGAGTGAAGGGCTCGGGGCCGGAGATCGGAGCCTGAGGTGCTTCACCTCCAGTGGCGTCAACCACCGAAGGAGACTCAGAGTCAGGAGATGAGTTGGGAGTAGAGTGGACAGGGGACTTTGTGGGAGTGGGTGCTGAGTGTGAGGACTCGGGACTATGGACAGGGAGGACTCGGGACTGCCAACGGATGGCAAGCACGACACAGAATCCGAGGAGGGCTGAGATGCAGCCAACTCAGAAGAAGCATGGGAGGATGATGGCTCCGAGGAGGAGGAGTCCTCATCCTCACTGTTAGTGGTAGGGACAGCAGGGGATGCCGTGTGAGAAGGAGAGGATGATACACGGAGATTAGAGGCTGGAACAAACACACCCCTCCCAAGCCGACGGAGCGAGGAGAGAAAGGAAGGAGGAGGGACATGGGACAGGTTACGAGGGAAGACATCCTCGACGAAGAGTGTGTCACACGACTCAATGACGCGAGAGCGGTCAGGGTCCCTGAAGCGCCATGCTATGGACAAGGTAGAGACACCAAAGAAGGTCCAAAGATGAGCATGAGGGCTCAGTTTGCCATTGTGAAAGTCCTCGGGCAGCCAGACGGCAGCGACACCCCAGACACGGGCCAGATGGAGGTCCGCACGACAGCCGTACCAGCGTACAAAGGGGGTGACATGACAAGGGAAGGGACCGTGGGGGACATGGTTCCACACCCACGTCATGTAGGACATAGCTTTGGAGGAGAAGACGTGGGAGAGAGAGGAATCTTTGAGGAGAGTACGGACACTGTGAGCAAAGGTGCGGTTCCACCGTTCAGAGACGCCGTTTTGTTGGGGTGTGTAGGGAGCTGAGGGTTCCATACACACCCCACGAGACATCAAGAAGCGGGTAGTGGGGCCCATAAATTCCCCACCACGATCATAGCAAAACACTTTCAGACGGTGACCACAGGCTAGTTCATCCTGAGGTAGCCAGGACTCAAGAGTGGGACAGACATCACAATTTTGCTGAAGGGCGAAGACCCAAGGCATGCGAGAAAAGTCATCTGTGAGACAGAGGACATAGCGGCCAACCCCCTTGAGAGCGTCATGGGCAAGGGGCCCCATGACGTCTCCATGCAAGAGATCAAGAGGGTGAGACGTGCGGGACTCTGAAGTGGAAAAAAGGGAACGATGCATCTTACCCTAGGCATAGTCAAGACACCCAGTAAGGAAAGGGGCAGAGAACGTGTCAGCATCAAGGCCATGAGCGGGCTTGTCTCGGAGCAAGCTGTCAACAGCAGCAGTGTGAATGTGACAAAGACAGCGATGGAGCAGCTTTGCATGTGCCGGAGTGAGAGAGCGTGCCACGTGAACAAGAGCAGTTGAGGCCGGATGCGGTGCAAACAAGGGCACATGGAAGAAGCGGTCACACGGAACAAGCGGTCACACCGACTGCGGCGCAGCAGCACACGACAAGTGGTGCAATGTAACACAGAGGCAATACCGCAGCTGGAGGAGAAATCCATGTCTTGGTCGTCGAGAGTCTTAACAGACAGCAAAATGAGCTCAAGATCTGGGACGTATAAAACATCGGGAAGAAAGAGTCCCCCTCCAGGTCCAATAAAGCGAACAACCCCAACACCCTGGACAGGTAAGAACTGGCCTGAGCCGGTGCAAACAAAGTGAATAGAGCCAACAGGACCAAGGCAAACGAACCAGGAACGACGAGTGGTCATGTGGTGGGTGGCCACTGAATCAAGGATCCAGAAGCCACCCGTCACACGTACAGACGCAGGGTCACGACTCACAGCGGCAATGGCAGAGCGAGGAGGAAGGTGCTGACCACACATAGCAAGAAAATTAGTTAGAATGTAAGACTGCCACTGCTCAATCAACAAGACGTCAACTGGGGAACAACCCTGAACATGACTAGATGACAGACCACAGAGAGACGAATCACCAGCACACACAAGCGCCCCCTCAGCCGAACACACACTCTCACCTCCCTGATCACAGAGGTGTTGCTGGTAGATGGCATGAGAAAGAGTAGAGTCCAACTGACGGTCGTCCTCGGGCGGGCCATTGATGACAACACCAGGGGAGGGGCGCTGGGAGGTGTAGGTTGGCAACGCCCAAGATGGAGGAGAGTAGAACCCGGACGGGGGCCCAAAGTAGATAGGGCTGCCAAACCCAGGGGGCCAACCCCAGGACGTGGGTGGAGGCGGTGCAGTCAGGGCAATGTTGTAGAAAGCAGTTGTCGGAGAGGAGGATGAGGTGTGGTTGGTGGGCACAGTGGAGGTGGAGGGGCGAGCGGAACCACCACCAAACCCTGTGGAGCGTGCCCAATGTGCACGCATAGCTGAGGCAAGGTGGGCATCATCAGGAGGCGCTGGGCACTTGGGTGCCACATGACCGGTGGTACCGCAGTTCCAACACATGACAGTACTGGAGGAGGGAGATGAAGATGCGGCACCATCAGAGCCATGACCCTTGCCACCCCTGCCTTGACCACCACCACCATTGGCACGCCCCCGGGCTTGCCTTTACCACCCCTCCCACCCTGTCCACCCCCTTGTGAAGCAAGAGTTGTGGCTGTTGAGGTGGAAGTGGTTGTGGAGGATGATGGAGAAGCAGAAGAGGAGGAAGTAGGGAGTGTAGTGGTAGCTGCTGCAATGATAGCACGGTGAATGCGTTTTTTCTGTAGCGGTCTCCACTTGTCTGTCAGACAGTGGGAGGTGAACTTCCACAAGGAACCAATACCGGGAGGTGCATCAGTTGGGACAGCGATGGCAGCCAGACGTTCAAGCTCAGTGGCCTTCACCTCCCTGAATGTATCACTGAATTCCGGGATGAGGCCGTTGACGATGGAGAGAACATCAGAGAGTTGTCCAGGTGCTGCCTTACCAAGGTCGCGCAGAAATCGTAGACTGCGAGCCTAATAGGCGTCGACAGTCTCGTCAGCACAGATTGAGAGCGTGTTGAACTGGATGGTAAGCACGCTCTGAGGTGCATGGCCAATCATTGTCGTACGCTGTTTGATCAGTGCATAAGTACCAACCGGGTTAGCAGTGGTGTGGCATGCAGTGTCCTTGTTGTAGGACTCAATCTTGTCGGTGAGATCCTCATGTCCGGCACGAATGAGGGCACGAACAGCACGGGCAGACTCAGACTCAACAGGCACAAAAGGTGGGTTAGCACAGGGGTTGGGCTTATGGTAGTTTTCCCGAAGCTGCTCCCCCTACGCCCAAGCACTGAAACAGACTTCCCAAGAATGGAAGGTGAGGTTGAAGGTGAAGTGAGGTGGGTTGGAGTCAAAGTCATTCTTGCGCTGCACTAGTGGGGCAAGTGCTTTGGCTGTGGCTGCGCCAGCAGGGACGGTGACTGCAAGACGGTCAGAAGAGGATGAGCTAGTGGTGACACATGCGGAAGCGGGTGAAGTGGAGAATGTAGTGGCAATGCCAGCAGATGGTGTGCTGCGCAACGCGGGTTGAAGGCGGTTAAGGACCAAATCAGCGATTTGGTCTGCAAAGGTTTCTTGGTCAGCTTGCTCAGCACGCAGCTTCTCCTCAACAGCCCACTGAGCAGTGAGTGCAGCGTGTAGGGCAGTGCGCTCACGCTGTAGCTCAGCCTACAAGGCAACTGGCATGTTGCCAGTGACATGACTCTGCAGAAAAGAAAAAATCTGCAGTGTTTCCCTAGTCCCTGTGGGCGTGGGAAATGGGTGATAAGTGCATCAAAAGTCTGCTGCAAGGCAACAACCTAGACGCACAAACATGCCAACACGGAGAGGGCAAGAAGAGAGGGAAAGACCAAGCTCACCAAGCACAGCGGCACAATGAGAACAATGGCGGGAGAGCACCTACGGCTGAGGAAGCATCAATTGCAACAGTAGCTGATGCTGAGACAATGAGATAGGCTACTCTTTTCAGTGCAGCAGCTGACAGGGTGGAGATGGCAGTGATAGTCGAGATCAATAGCTGAATGTGACGAGTAGCTGAAGATGAAGAAGAGGGCAGGGCTGATGCCTGTGCAGTGGAGGTGTGAACAGAGCCGACGGCACTGGAGAGTGCCGTGGCCGCTACAGCTACTGCTGATGCGACTACGTCTGTTGTGGTCGCAATCTGGGTGGCCACGTTGACGGCAGCAGCTGCCAGAGACCCCTAATCAACTACAGTCATAGTGTAGGTTGCAATGGCTCTGCCGGCTGCTGTGATCGCTGCTGCACGTGCTGCACGTGCGGTGGCTGTAAATGTGGAGGCAACGGCAGCACTAGACACGAGTGTAGCCTGTAGTGAAGTCAAAATATTAGGAGGAGGAGAAGAAGCCGACTCTGCGGCTAATGCAGCTGGGGATGCGATGCGGCGTGACGCAGGAGCTCCAGGTGCTCGTGCCGCAGAAGATGATGCTGAGACGCAAGGAGAAGCACGATTACGTTGCTGGCGAGTTCTATGGGCAACGGATGGGACTACCGGTGATTGAAGAGGTAGATGATCACGCGGTGGTGCTGTGACTGGCTTGTTCTGCACCGTCAGGGAGTCGTCGATGGCAGACTGACAGTACCTGGCGTAGACTCTGGCGTCCTCCCACTCGTAGTAGTCGGAGGGGTTGCAGTCCTCACCGGGGTGGTACCCCGGGTTGCTACGGTGAACCCTTGACCACACCTCCCTCTCTGCCCGCTCCCCGTAGTACGCAAGGTCTTTGTTGATGCAGGCATGCTCACGTGTGGCCATGGGAAACATGGGAATTGGCTTGGTTTCAAGAGGAGATGCCAGTGCGCCGAGCGCTTGGTTGCCCAGAGGACAGCCTGAGGTGTTGAGAGGTACGCGGGGGCGAGCTTCAGGTGCTTTGGTTGGTGCGACTGCAATAGAGGCATCGGTCACTGCACGGCCTGCAAAGGAGGAGGGTGGCAGTGAACATGTGCCAATCCCACATACGAGAGCAGCCCACCATGTCATGGGTGCGGAGCACGCTGTAGCGAGAAGTGCACGCGCGACTGCTGAAAGGCAGGTGCGGGTGTCGGTGCCACCATGTAGCAGTACCAATCTGTGTTCTTAGATAGAAGATTGATGAGGTACGTGAGGACTACAACGGAGTTGCATCAGTCCCGTGCACGAGTGCAGCATCCCTCGTGAGTCACGGGTGTAGAGTACGCTGCAACGAGGAGTGCACGGGCGGTTGTTGAAAGACAGGTGTGGTTGTCGGTGCCACCACGTAGCAGTACCGATCTGCGTGCTGAGGCCAAAGATCGGCGAGGTGCGTGAGGACTGCGGCGGAGTTGCGTCGATCCTGTGCACGAGTGCAGAAATCCTCGTGAACCATGGGTGCGGAGTGTGCTGCGGTGGAGAATGTGCACGTGCGGCCGGTGAGAGATAGAAGCTGCGGTCGGTGCCACCATGTGGCAGCACCAATGTTCGTGCGGAGGCCGAAGCTTAGCGGAGTGCGAGGGGACGGTGGCAAAGACGTGCCGGTCCGTTGCACAAGGACAACACACCACATAAACCGTGGGTGCGGTGTGTGCGGCTGCAAGGGGTAGTGGCCAAAGCTGCGTCCTCTACCCACTACTGTCGCAAGTGTGTTGCTTGTGCTGGATCACATGCCACGTAGAAGTGGAGCGACGAGGTCTCAGGATTATCACGAGGAGGAGGGAGTCCTCTGGCTCTGATACTACTAAGTAGTTGTGGACACTAATTAAGCAAGCAAGCAAGGGAGTAAGCAAGCGAGCAACGGGGTGATACCATTGATCAGGGGCAAGCTCACTTTAACACAAGAGTGGATGAGCGACAAAGTGAGCCAGTAACAAGTGAGTGAAGTGGTAAGTGCCAGTTGACCGGGCCACCCACGCGAGCCACTCAACGTGGGGCCTAGACGCCACCCAGAGATCGAACACGACCCTGGAGCGAGCGAGCTCCAGCCGGTTTCTCACACGCCGGTATAAACCAGACGTATGGTCTCGAGGGATCAGCAACCCGGTTCACCACTCTAGGAGCATGCAAGTGTGTAAGAATCTAACCAAAACACAAGCATGTAATCCTACAAAATGTATCCCCCATTTTGGCATGTAGATTCATCACTAAACTAAGGCTCGCCACAAGGTTGGCGTTGGTACTGTGGCCACCACTCGACTCCTTGATGGTGGCATCACCTCTGTTCGTCCCATGTTGGGCCACAGTCTTGCACCAAAGAGCCTCAGTCCAGTTTCATCCCCTGCAGTGATGATGTGGGTGTGTGAGTGGAGACAAGAGGGCACTTGCGTGTGTCACAACCATAACCAACACTTCCATCACAGAGTGCGCCGTATCTTGCAAAACACCCCAAACCCTCGACGAACCCCTTGGTTAAAATCAGGGTCATTACGATCTCGCGATACCCCTCCAGCGAGGTTTTGCCGCGTGTGGAAATGGAAACGCTAGGCAGCAAGATGGGACAACAGCATTATTGATGCAGCGTGCGGGCTTCCACGCTCGTTGCTTAAGTCTGTTGCCCCCTCAGTCTGCTGCTCTAGAAACTAAGTCTGGAAGTTTTGGGTTTGTTACTCAGAAATGCGCGCGCCAGTATTAGCGCCAGAAAGTAGTTGGAAACTGAAAGCAACTGATTAGGAATGAAGAATGAGCAACAATGGGAGACCCCTCCAAGTTCTAGCTTCCCCCCACTAGTGTAGAACGTGTTACTCAGCTAACCAGCCAATCAGAAAATAGTCCTAGACCTATTTTCTGGCAGGCAGGGTTTACTCGGTGAGCCCTACCAGACGCCCGACAGCCCAAAACCCGGGTGTCGTCCGTTTTGCCTCAAAACTGAACCATACCATAATACCAACACTGCGAACGCAGTTGTGTGGTCAGAATTAGCTAGAAAAATAGCAGCAAAGAGTTATGGCTGCCCGAACCCAGGTAGTGCCTACGACAGTCAATGATGACAAACAATGCCACAGAGTAAGAGACATGGACCCTAGGTAGAGCATGATGTTGCAGACGCAATGGCACATCCAGAAAAAACGCTGGGTGCATGTAGACGGCATCTGCAGTGGCCGTGACCGCCGGCGGCCCGACAGCCGAGGAGGCCTGTCGATGAAGGTGAGGACGTCGCCGGAGGGAGGAGGCTCCAGCGAACTGTGAGTAGACCTCAGCGTGTGTCGGCTCCACCGAACGACACTCCAGCAGCGTCGGGCCTGTTGTCTGTCATCTGCATTTCGTTTTAGACAAGCCGGGAGGACAAAACAGAGTATAATGAGAGATGCACAAAAACCAACACTCCCCCATGACATAGGCGTAGTGCACATGTGCGGGCAGAGACACAATCAACAACCAGACTCTCCCAGGGAACGTAGAGACACAGGCAGGGACAAAGAGAATCACTCTCGGATGCACGCCAACCGAACTCATAGCCTTCTTGAATAAATAGTGCTTCAGTGCCTTGGTCAAGAAGTCGGCTAGCTGCCATGTTGTCTCAACCCACACAATGTTGATGCTGCTATTATGCAAAAACGAACGCACATAGTGATGCTCAACGTTGATGTGCTTTGTTCATGTGTGATGCACGCCATCATTGTCGGCGATGTCCATGGCATTGTCACATTGCATTGTCACTCTCATTGTCACAATGCAAAGTGATGGATGCAACAGACTGACGCAACTCGGAAAACAAACAATGCAGCCACACACACTCTCACACGTGCTTTACCCAAGGGCCACGTACTCGGCCTCAGTAGTGCTGCGTCAAATGCACCCCTTCTTGCCACTACGCTAGGACACAGCTATGCTGTCAATCAGAAAGATCCAGCCTATGCAACTCTTGTCGTCCGGACTGCCGGCCCAAACACTATCGGTGTAGCCTACCACGATAAGAGACGGCTGGCGGCGGAACATGAGACCTCGCGGAGGAGTCGAGAGGACATAGCGCAATACTCGGATCTGGCCTTGAAGTGGAGGTGATGCGGTTCCTGAGAAAACTGGGCCTGGAGGTTGACGGCGAACGCGATGTCTAGACACGTCCTCATCGCCCGATAACTAGTAGATACGTGGTCACGTCAACTGGCTCTCCCACAACAGCTGGGTCAGGACTCTTCAACTTTACTTGGCCATCAGGTGACATAGGTAAAGATGCGCTCGGCACGAGTGGCAGGTCCTCGGCAAAGCGGGTTTACAGAGTCTCCACATAGGCAGCCTGGTGGATGTGGAGGACGCCCTGGGAGCGATCATGCTTGAGCTCCATGCCCAGGAAGACTCGGGCAGATCCAAGATCCTTCATCCCATACGCGGCGTGCAGCAAGTCCTTGACACGCTGGATGGCAGCCATGACTGGCAACGCGACAAGGAGATCGGCGACGTAAACCAGGACATCAGCGAAAGTCTGGCCTCGTAGACTGACATATAGTGTGAGGTCAACAGTGCTGCACTGGAGGCCGCCGCGATGGAGCATGCTTCAAATCTCCTGGTTCCAGCACCGAGGCGACTGCTTCAAGTTATAGAGGGCCTTCTGTAGCTGCTAGACTCTCAATGTACCGTCGTCGAAACCTTGGGGCTCCACCATGTAGAGCTCCTCACCCTCCAATGAGCCATGGAGAAAAGCGTTGCTTATGTCCATTTGATGCAGTTCCCACCCATGCTGGGCAACCAGGCTGAAGAGCACCCGACTAGTGGAGAACCGGCCAGCTGGGGCAAAGATCTGGTCATAATCGACCCGAGGGATCTAGGTAAACCCATTGGCTATGAGGCGGGCTTTGTACTTGTCCAAGGACCCGGCGTGATTCCATTTCCACTGAAAGACCCACTTGTCGCCAATGGCCTTCCGACGTGGAGGAAGGTTGACGAGGTCATACAAGTGGTGCTGTCAGATAGCAATGAGCTCATCGGCGCAGGCAGCGCCCCGGTGTGCGGCCTCAAGAGAAGCTCGTGCCTCGCGCACGGTGGCTGGGTCCTCCGGGCGTGTTGTGGAGCGGACTAAGAGAGCGTGTGCATCTCGAGCTCCAGGTGGGATGTGCGTGAGTGCTGCCACGACAACGTGCTCATGCTTGTGATGAAGCATGGCGTAGCCTAGTACGAAGCCCGGATGAAGGTCTTCAACGATTGCCGAAGTGGTCAGGCTGAGGGCCTTGGTGCCATGATCCCCACTCACGACCGTGGGAGTGGAGGAGACACGTGGAGCCACAAGGGGTCGAGGCAACACGGAGCGTGGTGCGACAGTCTGCATGCTCACCGACGGCCTGGGTCGGAGGCTGCCGCCTGGGCCACGTGTGTAGCGTGGTAGGGCAAGAGATGGCACTGAGTCCCACGAGCCAACGGTGACGGACGGGGCTGCTGGCCAAAGGTGGTTTGCGGGCGCGACCAGAGCTCCTTGCTTGGAGAGGCCAGCGAGTGCGACTGGGGCTGTCGGCCCGGAGGGGCCAGTGGACGCGACTGGGGTTTCCGGCCCAGTGGGGCCAGTGGGCGCCACCGAGGCTGCTAACTCGGAGGGGTCAGCGGACGCGACCGGGACTGTCGGCCTGGAGGGGCCAGAGGATGGGACCGGGGCTACCGGCTCAGAGGGACTGAGTGATGGAGGACTGACTCACCACTCCCCCACTCCCCCACGCGACAGGAGGGACACAGAAGAGGACTGACTCACCACTCCCCCATGCGATCGGAGGGACACGGACAAGCCAGAGTGAATAAGGTCACGAGGAAACAGGTCCTCAAAGAAGAGGGCATCGGGGGACTCGACGATGTAGTGCAGGGATGGATCCTAGAAGCTCCACGTCTTGGACTGACGAGAGATACCAAGGAAGGTGTAAGGACTTCCGCGGTGGGCGAACTTGCCGCCCTGTTGCGGGGCAGGCAGCCACACAATGGCCACACAACCCCAGATGCGAGCCGGGTGGAGGTCAGCGCGCTGACCGCACCAGTACTGGTACGACGTGGACTGGCGGGGAAGGGGACCGTGGGGAATCCGTTTCAAAACCCATGTCATGTAAGCCATGGCTTCAAAGTAGAAGCCATCGGAGAGACCAGACTCGACTCGCATGGTACGAACAGTGTCGGCCATGGTACGATTCCACCACTCGATGACGGCATTCAGGGCAGGCGTGTAGGGCGCAAACGTCTCGTGGTGGATACCACGAGAGGCGAGAAAGGTCGTGGTCTCACCCATGTACTCTCAACCACGAGTAGAGTAAAAGCGGCAAAGAGACCGACCACACTCACGCTCCGTAAGGACAAGCCATTCCTAGATGGTTTGGACGCCGTCGCTCTTCTGCCGAAGGCAGAAGACCCAACGTAAGCAAGAGTAGTCATCAGTGAGGATGAGGATATAGCGCCCATGCTCTACGAAAAACTCGGTGGGGAGAGGGCCCATGACATCGGAGTGGACCAGGGCGAGAGGGGCGGATGCACGAGAGGAAGACAAAGGGTATGTGGACCAGTACATCTTGCCCTGAGCGTAATCAATGCACTCTGTGGGGCACGGGAGAGGGAAAGCCTCCGGGTCAAGGCCCTTGGCTGGCTGGGTGCAGAGCATGCTATCTACGGCAACAGAATGGATGTAGCAAAGGCGACGGTGCAAGAGGCGAATCTGCTGAAGAGAAAGCATGCTGGTGACAAACACATGGCCTGTGGCGGCCAACGGGGAGGAAACGGAAGGAGAGGAGGACAAACACACGTGTGGTGGCGTGTAGGACGACAAGACCGGAAGGACGCAACGACATAGTGCCAACACCATGCGAGTGCACAACGTCCATGCTCATGCGGTCAAGGGCAGTAACGGACACGAGGCTGAGCTCCAGACCGAGGATGAAGAGGAAATCAGTCGGAAAAACGTCACTGACAGGACCACGGAAACGAACGACACCGACGCCGCGGACAAGCAACACCTGTCCAGAGCCCGTCCGGACATCGGAGACATCACCAACAAGACCGAGCATACTAAAGGCCTTGCGGGAGGCCGTCATGTGATGCGTGGCCCCGGAGTTGATGATCCAGGTCTCAGCAGGGTCTTGGACCGGAGTCGCCAGATACCTAACGGTCACATGGCAGCAAGCAAGAGACGCGGACGCGGTGGAAGGGGGCCCGAACCGAGACTGCCAATCATCAAGCCACCCAACGTCATTACGAAAGGGGGTAGAGGGGACCACAGAAGATGACGAGACGGACGAGGAGTCGGGACACAACCATAGCTCAGTCTCAATCATGCAGGGCTGGGGAGGAGAGAAGGAGGTGACGCAACTCGCACTTCCTAAGAGGAGGAGGAGGAGGCAGGCCGAGCTGGAGCGCAATGAACTACTCCAGCTGATGCTCACTAGAGGACGCCGTGGGAGTGTAGAACGAGTGTGGAGTGACGGCACCGGAGCCCGGGTAGGAGGACGGCTGTGCGGGTAAAGGAAACAGAGGCGTTGACGGCTGCGGATGGTGCTACTACGGAGCTGGCGTCGGTTGAACCGGTGGAGCTGTCAGAGTGGTGGAGCTGCTAGACGAGACCGAGGCGTCGGAGCCGGCGACAGCTGCGGCGGCAGAGGCGAGACGGCGCTAGCGCTGGCAACGCATGGTGGCGATGACGTGCGCCTCATCCGTTGGTAGAGGGCATGTGTACCACTCGTGCCCAGGCTGGCCGTAGTTGTGGCAGACCAAGCTACCACCGCTGGACCCGGTCGACGGGTGCTGTTGCTGCTACTGCTGACCCTTGCCCTTCTTGTTCCGACGCTTCTTCTTCCCCAGCGACAAGGAGCTAGGGGCGGTAGCGGCGGCGGGGAAAGCGACGGCCACAAAAGCGACGGCAGTGGAGGCGAGAGCCTCCGTGCGCTGAAGTCGGGACTCCAGACGAGCTTCCTCAATCCGGAGGAAGAGCTCGTATGCCCAAGGCATGAGGGTGCCCTGGGCCGCCATGGTGGATAGGATGTCATGGGAATAGTGAACGAAGATGGTACGCGTCGGTGGCACCACGCTTAATGGTGACGAGCGCGGCCAGAGGGGGTGGGGAAGAGATGCCAAGGCGATAAAGGATGTCCTCCGCCTGCGGCCAATAGGCGATGACTGTCTCGGTCTCCCCCATGTGTAGGGAGTTGAACTTCCGTAGTAGACTGCTGGTCTCAGTCTCGTTGGACATGTGATGAGGACGTGCCACGCAACTGTAGGGTCTGGGGTAGTGCCCAGGAAAGGCTCTAGGGCCAGGCGGGAAGCCGGAGGGGCGACAAGGACGAGGGCACGTGTGGCACGACCAGCGTCATACAACTGGTCGGCCTGGGTGGGGTCATACGGGAGGGTGTAGTATGCCCATAGGCCCTCACCCTCCATCCAGATCCGGAAGCTGAGCTCCCACCTCCAAAACTGCTCGCCGACCTGAAGCGGCGGGGGCGCGGACGCAAAGTCCTTTTGTCGGTGGGTGGCGTCCAGAGTGGGGCCAAGGATGGAGGTCACCGTCTGCCGCTGGCGCTGAGCCTGCTACTGCTCAAGGTAAAGCGTGGCAGCTGACACAGCGGGGCTGGCGTGCCCAGGAGGAATGAATGGTGGCAGCACACTGGTGGTAGTCTGGGAGGCCAATGGCTGTAGTGTTGCAAGTTGCTGCGTCAACGCGGTGAGCTATTGTTGAATAGCAGCCAGGGGATTTGGGTTGCCACAAACGACGCTAGAGGGTTTTTGCTACAGTTGGTGCCGTTGCTGCTGTTGCTGTCGCTGCAGCTGCTGTTGCTACTGCTGCTGCTACTACTGCTGCTGCTGTTGCTGCTGTTGCTACTGCTACTACTGTTGTAGTTGCTGCTACTACTGTTGCAGTTGCTGCTACTACTGCTGCTGCTATAGCTGATGCAGCTGCTGCAGGAAAGGGGGGCTGGGGGTCCCCCCAACAGAGGAGGACCCCTCCCAAGACGGGCTGTTAGCCATAATGGGTTATGGTGCCCCTCTTCCTTTGTTTGTTTTTTTCCTTTCGTGTGCTACTGATGTCATTAGTGACGTCAGCCTAGGATGGCTGACGTCAGCAGATGCTATTGCGGTATGTGGAAGGCTACTACTTTGGGTTTTTTTTTTGTGTTGTTGAGGACGTCAACAGTGACGTCGACAGAGACGTCAGCAGACGGCCACTAACGTTAGCAGCGATTGCTGATGGAGCCCTGCTATGCGGCTACAGCCGCTATTGCTACTGCTATTGCTGCTGCTTCTACTGCTACTGTTGTTAGTGCTGCTGGCGGGTGGGGATCTTTTTTTAAAGTATTTTTTGGTCCCTTTTTGCTCGTCACACCGAGCTCGCTGCTCGTTGCGAGCGACAAGCTACGAGCAGCGAGCTCGCTGCTCGCAGCTAGCAACGAGCTCGCTGCCAGCAGCTCGCTGCTCGCTACGTGCAGCGGGCTGCGGGCTGCTATGGCTACTGCTGCTGCTTGCTGCCGCTGCTGCTGGCTGCCGCTGTAGCTGCTACTACAGCTGCTGCTGCCGCCGGCTACTGCTGTTGCAAGCTGCTGCAAGCTGCTGCTGTTGCCAGCTGCTACTCGCTCTTGCCGCTGCTGCTACGGGCTGGTATTGTTGCGAGTTGCTGCTGCTGCTGGGTGCATCTACGTGCAGCTACTGTTGGGTGCTGTTGCCTTTGCTTGCTGCTGTTGCAAGCTGCTGCTGCGAGGTGCTGCTCTCTGTCACACCTGGATGACATCGCCGCGTGCGTCATTGCAAACAAGCGCCTGACGTGGCCTGCCGCTCACCTCCTCGCGTCAAGCGTGGGGGTCACTGCTGTCGGAAAATTTCCGGCAGCATTTCCCCTAGCCCAGTGGCCGTGGGAAAAATTCTGACGCCGCCACCAGGCGGGTCAATGCTGCCAGGAAAAACCCGGCAGCATTTCCCCTACACTGGTGCGTAGGGAGGTCCGCCGGCGTTGTGTGGCACCTGTATGTCAGTCTTCTGTTGCTGCTGCTACGCTTTGGCTCTGATACCAAAATGGAAACGCTAGGCGGCAAGTTGGGGAAGCAGCGTTGTTGATGCAGCGTGCGGACTTTCACGCTCGTTGCTTTAGTCTACTGCCCCCTCAGTCTGGTGCTCTAGAGACTATGTCTGGAAGATTTGGGTTTGTTACTTATAAATGTGCGCGCCAGTGTTAGCGCAAGAAAGCAGCTGGAAACAGAAAGTTACTGATTAGGAACGAAGAATCAGCAACCATGGGAGACCCCTCCAAGTTCTAGCCCCCCCTCCCCCCCCACTAGTGTAGAACTTCGTACTCAGCTAACCAACCAATCAGAAAATAGTCCCTAACCTATTTTGTGGCAGGCAGGGTTTTCTCGGTGAGCCCTGCTAGACTCCCGACAGCCCAAAACCCGGGCGTCATCCGTTTTGCCTGAAAACTGGACCATGCCATAATACTGACGTTGCAAACGCAGTCGTGCAATCAGAATCAGCTAGAAAAATAGCAGCAAAGAGTTATGGCTGCCCTAACCCAGGTAGTGCCTACGACAGTCAATGATGCCAAACAGTGCCACACAGCAAGAGACATGGACCCTAGGCAGAGCATGATGCTGCAGACGCAATGGCACAGCCAGAAAGAGCGTTGGGTGCATGTAGAAAGCATCTGTAGTAGCCGTGACCGGCAGCGGCCCGACCGCCGAGGAGGCCTGCTGATGGAGCTGAGCGCGTCGCCGGAGGGAGGAGGCTCCACTGAACTGTGAGTAGACCTTTGCGTGCGTCGGCTCCACCGAACGACACTCCAGTAGCGTCGAGTCTCGCCGTCAGTCATCTGCACGCCGATGTACACAAGCCAAGAGGACACAACAGAGTACAATGAGAGATGCACGAAAACCAACACCCCTCCTGCGAGTTTCGCCGCGATACCCCTCTTGCGAGCTCATGATGACTGAGGAAGTTCGATTTCGCCCTCAAAGTCCAAATCCATGTCAAATTTGTTGAATACATGAAATACATGTCAGCCGTGCCCTTTTGCGCTTGCACAATGAAAAACATGGGCACTGATGTCATTTTGTTTTGTACTATAGACATCGCTAACTTCTCGTTTTCGATTATGGACAATGTCGTCTTTTCGTTTTCGATTATGGACACCGTTGATTGATTGAGCGAAATGATGGGTACACTACAACATCGTGCTTTTCATTTTGGAAACACATCTCCCCTTGAAAGGTAGCCGTTAGGGCAACCTTCTGTTATGCCAAACGGAGCTGAGATGATGGACTGGTAGAAGTTGCGAGGTAGAACACCATATGGAATTGGGGACACTAAAACAATGCATAATTGGAGTAGGTGTACTTTGATGACGAGTGTCGAAATGATCGAACATATACGTACAAGTGTTGAGTTACGAATGAGGCACAGTTGGGGTTGTTGGGTCGATTGTGGAGCGACATGTGTGGGGTCGCGTCGTGGGTGGTCGGATTGGAGAAGCTCTGGCTAGAAATCGAGAGGCTCCAAGGATCGATAGTGAAGATGCAAGATGTATATATATGAATCGATGTATGTATTGATGCGTTGAGATGTCGACCGAAAGGTCGTGACACGTTTGTCGTGGATTCGCCAGAGTGGTCGAAGTTGTCAGAAAGTCCGGGAAGTGTCACCAGAGGGCGAAGGCATTTGGCCGAATCTTCCTCGGTCGTCGGGGTGAAAATCGGGGTCTTCGACGCGCCGTGGGCTTTTTGTGTTGTAACAAAAATGCCCACTCGAAAAGATTGGGTTGTAGATGATTCGACAGAATCTGTGGCTGAGTAGGCCAAAACTGCGGTGCTTGAAGGTCTCCGAACCTAAAGCCATCCCGTCTCACCGCTCAAAGTCCTAGGTGGCCCCGCTCAAGCCACGTGGCTCCTTAAACTGGTCGATGTGGCACGCCCACGCTATATAAGGACTCGTGTACGTCTAGTACGGAACACCTACGAGGTGAGATTCCCACGTCAGGTCAAACGTTGTCACTTACATGATATATAGGCGGGAAAATCAAATCGTGATTAGTATTAGGCACCTATTTTACAGGTGTTCTGTGAGATATGTGCTCATAATACCTTCATCGTCGCAAAACATGGTGGAGTCTGGTCAGGTCATTGCCTCTGACAAGTTCGCCCCTAAACAAATTGTTTGCAAGCGCCGGTACACGTAACTGGTCTCCCACTTCCGCCCTCCTGTGACATGACCCGGCTTGCGCTTGGATCCCAAAACAGAGGCCCTGGCAGGTTGAAATGTGCTCCCACGTAAGCGAAGTGCTGACGTCAACCAGGTGGCCCCTGGGATCTGCGCGACGCGCGTATGCGTGTTACATTGGCCCATGCCAGTGCGACGATGGTGACCGCGAACCGGCGTTCGAACTGAGGATGAGGCGCCACCAAGCTCGACAAAATGTCGTCATCAACATGACGCACCATTCTCGAATGACGCCATATGGATGCTCTCTCCCAAGTTGGGTCTCGCTTCCGCCATCATGTCAGGCATGCAGCTGCTGCCATCATTCGCAACGGAAGGCCTCTGGTGTATGCACATCCCCATGAGGTGCCAATGGCGTCTCATGGCGACGCCGCCGCGCAGCTGCTGCCTCACCGCCCATAACAGCCGCTTCCACGCGCGCATGGGCTCGGCCCAACCACCGCCCCGCGGTTCGCTTCCCCCCGTGGCTGCCTTGGGTCGCCCGTCAACCCCCCCTTTCCCCCGCCACCCGTGCTCTGAGGGTTGTCCGGCATCTCCCTCTCATACCATCGCCATTGTACCGACGCCGCCCACGCAGATCGCGTCAGGCCGTCGAGATCGAGGGCCGTGCGCGCCGCGGCGGCCCTCGCTCCAGCCCTTTTATGCCTTTTTCTCGTGGTGGTGTTGCTTTGCCTTAGATCACTCACTCTCCCAACACGCACGTCTGTATCTCTTGCCGACGCCTCTCGCTCTAGCGGTCACATTCAGAAACGCAAAACGTCCGCGCCACCTCCACCTCGCTCCAGATTGTCTGACCTCACTCGCCCGATGCGACAGACGTGACTGACGGCTTGCGACCCGACGACGTCTGAAGAACTCTGCATTCGCCGAAGAGAGCTGTGTATACCTCCATTCGAGAGAATACTGAAGCCTGAGAGATCTCTTTGGCCGCGCCGCAAGCAACGGCGGAGGTGGCTTCGCGTGCCCTGATTTCGCAACCTCGCGAAGAATTTGCGTAGCTCGTTGAGTCGCGAATTTCGCGAATCAAGGACAAATCGTTAGGGCGTCCTGTCTCTCCCCACAACGTTTGAGCCCGCCCACGCGGAAGAAAGACAGCCATGGCCAACAAGACCCCGTATCGCCGTATCGACGACAACAGCAGCAGCAAGGACAGAGACACCCAAGACGTTGTGCTTGATAACGTAGAGAACGGCACCGTCGATGTATTTGTCTTCCCGCAACATCCGCACCAGAAGGACCAGCATCACCAGCAGCAGCACGAGCAGCAGCAACAGCAGCAGGAGCCGATGGGAAAGCCCTTCCTCCGCTCCTCCTCCTCCTCCTCCCTCCTCGCCCTCTCCGCACACCTCTCCCCCGGCATGGTGACCTCCCTGATTGTCATCTCCTGGTACCTGTGCAACATCGGCGTTCTCCTCTCCAACAAGTACCTCCTCTCCTCCTACGGCTTCCGCTTCCCCGTCTTCCTCACGCTCTGCCACATGTGCGCCTGCTGCGCCTACTCCTACGTGGCCATCGAGCGCTTCGAGGTGGTGCCGATGCAGTACGTTGCGTCGCCGCGCCAGCTGCTCAAGATCCTCATGCTGGCCACCATTTTCTGCCTGTCCGTCGTGCTGGGCAACATGTCGCTGCGCTTCATCCCCGTCTCCTTCAACCAGGCCATCGGCGCCACCACGCCCGCGTTTACCGCGCTCTTCCTCTTCCTTATCACGTGGAAGACCGAGGCGCTCGCGACGTACCTCACGCTCGTGCCCGTGGTGGCCGGCATCGTAATCGCCAGCAACAGCGAGCCCTCCTTCCACTTCATCGGGGTGGTCCTGTGCTTTGCCTCCACCGCCGGACGGGCGCTGAAGTCCGTGGTTCAGGGGCTGCTGCTCACGGATGATTCCGAGAAGCTTCACTCTATGAACCTCCTGCTCTACATGTCCCCCTTTGCCGTGCTCCTCCTCCTCCCGGCCAGCCTACTTATCGAGGGAAACGTGGTTGCTGTGGTGGTAGCCAAGGCGAGGGAAAACCCCTGGATTCTCTTGCTCCTACTGGCCAATGCCACGCTGGCATACCTCACGAATCTCACCAACTTCTTGGTCACCAAGCACACGAGCGCGCTCACGCTGCAGGTTCTGGGCAACGCCAAGGGCGCGGTTGCGGCTGTTGTATCGGTGATGGTGTTCAAGAACCCGGTCACGGCCATGGGGTGCTTCGGGTTCATGGTGACCGTCGGAGGCGTTTACCTATATGGCGAGTCTAAGAAGCGCAGCTCAGCCAACAAGTGAGAGGGGCTAGGGGAGGCAGGGCAAGGCAACACAGTCCCGTTTTCGATCTTGGGAGTCCCAAGATGGGACACTTTTTTCAAACCGCCTTGAGAAACTGGCTCTAAAAACGATTTTCTCTGTGGCGCACACTGCTGCCAACAAGCGAGAGTGGCGGCCCTCAGCGAGAGGCCTCGGGAGGCCCACTCTCAGATTCGTGCTGCCCGTCTGTGGGGTGTCGGGATCATCCAGTCCGATGGATTCGCTATCATCCGGACACGACGCGGTTCCTCGTGGAACTGTGTATTCCTTCCATGGGGAACGAATGGGTGGACAGCAGCCAGGAGAGAGCCGGTGGGTTCTACCTCGGAGCTTTGAGAGCTTCCTCAGCATTAATGATGCTTGGTGCTGCTGCACTTTGTGAGGGTCTGCGTGGTTGCTCCCAGGCTGAGAATCTCAGCTTTTCCGGCTAGTTGACAGTCATCTCCTTGTCTCCGGGGCAATGCGCTGTCCTACTCACGAGCACCTTCATCTCCCGTCGGCCAAGGGGTGATCGTGGTTTACATCTCTCTAAAAATCTATTTTTGTTCAGTGTTCGTGGGTGGCATGGCTGCAGGAGGATGGAGAAAAAACTTTGTGCATTACAGAAGGTCGGCACATGATGATGAGGCTGGCAGCGGTACATGGTAGACCGCCCAAGCCTTGGTGCATGAGCTTTGGTGCACAAGCCTTGGTGCATGAGCTTTGGTGCACAAGCCTTGGTGCATGAGCTTTGGTGCAGGAGCTTTGATGCATGAGTTGTGGTGCAGGAGCTTTGGTACTGGCACTAGCATTGGGTGCACGAGTTGTTTGAATAAACCCCGTGCAACGTAAAACCTTGAGGAGAAGGAATGCACTGGTGGCAGGGAAAAGACCGTTGACCTTGATCGTCATGTTCTGGAGACCAGGTGGAAAATGAACTACTCTGGCACTTCCCAGCGATCAAAGAGACCGTGGAAAGAAAGGACTATGGTGTGTGTTATTGGCATTTGTGCGAAGATGGTCCCATGATGTCTTGGAAACACTCATGAGAATGCTTGAAAATGAATTGAAGCTGAATGAAGATTGGTGACGCCTGTCAAAGCTAAATGACAGATAACATGATCAGTTAACAAATGTTCATATCTGATTGGACAAAGCACTGGGTAAAACTCGGGCGGGGATGATTGTTGCTACAGAGGACGTGCCATAATTCCATCTGCACTGCTGACACATATCTTGTGGGGAGGCTGGCGCTAGGCGTCGGCACATGGATGTTGAGTATCGGGCAATAACCCAACCGGACCCGCCAAGGACGTGTCGCGACCATTCGCCAACAGTGGCGTGGGCACGCTATCCTTTCCGTTCGGCCGGGTGTCGACAATGTATTGGTTTGTTGTCAGTGCAAGATTGATGGTTTGCCATGTTGTACACTGTGACGATGACGGCGACTGACGATGTGTACAGGCGTCAAACCTGTCCAGTCATAGTTTGTCCTACTTTGGCAATTGACCAAAGTAGGACAAGTTGGAAATATGACTGTGTTTGCATCAGTTTTATTATTTTTGGTCAATTGCCAAAGTGGGACAAGTTGGAGATATGAAACCCAGTTAATTATACTTGGCGAAAGATGTGTGGACCACTTCGGAGCGTAGATGCAAAATGCAGCACGTGACCGGAAACTTGGCATTGCATTGGCATTGATGTCGCACCCCAATCATCCATCGATGACACATGCAACCTTGTGCATGAACATCGCAAACTATGTCAATGAATTTTTTTGTAAAGATTAAGCAACTTCAAGCCAGTCCGCCGCAATCAGGTTTGCAATCCTTTCATAGAAAATGACTGCGGTGACACTCATTAGAGTACGCAGTTCTTGTGCCATCATTTACGTGGAAGCTATGTGGGGTACAGAGACACGGAGTGGTTTCCTTGTGTCTAGAAACTCGTCATGAAGTACAAGGTTTCTCATGCACTTCACTGCAACTGTATAATTGTGTCACTTTCTGTTGCATGCGAACCCTACAGATAGCCTAGCATTGTCCGACAGACCAAACATTAGTCTGCTAGACAAACCTGTACGGTTTGAAGCGGACCGGTCAAATTGCGAGACACTGAAAATAATTGTCACTCGTGAGCATGTGTGCCCGTGACAAACGGATGATGATTCAAAAGACGGCAGCACTGGAGAGAGATGGGTTGGGCGTTCGATTAGTAATTGGCGTGGAGGGCATGGAATTTCCAGTGTCTCCGATGAAACACAACTTTCGTGAGAGTGACTTTGGCACGCATTTTTAAGGGCACGGAATCTTAGCGCCATGCAAAAGCAAGGTGTAGACGGATTGCAGCCAGCAACACAGGTTGCGACACGAGACCGCTGCAATGCGGGTAGCCAGCAAACAATTAATCGAACCCCTCGGTTACTTGGTTGCTGAACCATAGTTGGCGCTGCCTATGGTGATGGAAACATTAGTGGTTGTGTACATGGTCGTGACTTAGTGAAAAACAGTTTAATTGAGGTTTTTTTTCCCTTTCAAGAAAGTGAAGTGCCATCGTCCAGCCATCCTTCCATCCATCCGTCCATTTTCCTGCCTATCCATCCATTGTTTCTGTCCCTCTCTCCATCCACCTGTCCGTCCGTCCATCCGTCCGTCCGTCCATCTTTCCGACCGTCCGTCCATTCGTCCGTCCATCTGTCTGTCCTTCCGCAGGTCCTTCTATCTGCCCATCCGTTCATCCATCTGTCCGCCTTTCCATCAGTTTTTCGGTCCGTATGTCCTTCCATCCATCCGTCTGACTGTCCGTCTGTCCTTTTGTCCGGCAGTCTGTATGTCCGTCCGTCCTTCCGTCCGTCTGTCCGTCCATCCGTCTGTCTTTC
>SZWC01001947.1:134252-161063 GCA_023375785.1 Penium margaritaceum | reverse complement strand
GTATGCATGTATGCATGTATGCATGTATGCATGTATGCATGTATGCATGTATGCATGTATGCATGTATGCATGTATGCATGTATGCATGTATGCATGTATGCATGTATGTATGTATGTATGTCTGTGTGTGTGTGTGTGTGCGTGTGTGTGTGTGTGTGTATGTATGTATGCATGCATGCATGCATGCATGCATGCATGCATGCATGTATGTATGTATGTATGTATGTATGTATGTATGTATGTATGTATGTATGTATGTATGTATGTATGTATGTATGTATGTATGTATGTATGTATGTATGTATGTATGTATGTACATCTGTCTGTCTGTCTGTCTGTCTGTTTGTCTGTTTGTCTGTGTGTCCGTCTGTCTGTCTGTCTGTCTGTTTGTCTGTCTGGAAATGATTTACAAAGGGGTGGTTTGCAAGGTCAGGTTATTTGCAAAGGGGTGGTTTGCAAGGTGAGGTTATTTGCAACAGGGGGTGATTTGGATCAGGGGACGATTTGTCCAAAGAAATGATTTACAAGAGGGGGTGATTCACAAAAGTGAGTGATTTGTGAGAGGGGGTGACTTACGAAAGGGGGTAATTTACAAGAAGGGGTGCTTTAGAGGGGGGTCATTTGCGAGAGGAGGTGATTGCAAAGAGGGAGTGCTTTTTGAGAGGTGGTAATTTACCAGAGGGGGTGATTTGTGAGAGGGGTGATTTGCGAGACCGGGTGATTTGCGGGAGGGAGTGATTTGCAAGAGGGGATGAGTTGCAACAGGATGTGACTTACGAGAAGGGTGATCTGGAAGAGGGGGTGATTTGTGAGGGGGTGATTTACAAGGGGGGTTTCTTTGCGAGAAGGGATGATTTATGAGAGGGAGTGATTTATTAGGGGGATGATTCGTGAGAGGGGGTGATTTGCGACGGGGGATGATTTGCGAGAGTAGGTGATTTACGAGAGGGGTTATTTGTGGTAGGGGTTGATTTGCAAGAGGGTTGATTTACAAGAGGAGGTTATTTGCTAGAGGGGGTGATTTGCAAGGAGGGATAACTTACGAGAGTGGATGATTGGCAAGAGGGGGTGATTTGCAAGAAGGGGTGATTTGCGAGAGGGGGTGATTTATGAGAGGGGTGATTTATGAAATGGGATTGTTTACAATAGGGGGTGATTTGAGAGAGGAGGTGATTTGGGAGATGGTATGATTTGCGAGAGGGGTTTATTTATGAGAGGGGGTGAGTTTTTAGAGGCGTTGATTTGCAAGAGGGGGTGATTTGTGAGAGGGATTGATTTATGATAGGAGTTGACTTACGAATGAGTGGTTTGCAAGATGGGGTACTTTGCAAATGAGGGTGATTTTCAAGAGGGGTGATTCGCAAGGGGGGGTGATTTGCAAGTAGGGATGATTTACGAGAGGGGTGATTTCTTAGAGGGGGTGATTTAGGAGAGGGAGTGATGTACGAGAGGGGTGATTTGCTAAAGAAGGTGATTTGTGAGAGGGTTTGATTTGCAAAAGGGGGTGATTTGCTAGAGGGGGCAATTTGTGAGAGGTGGTGATATGCGAGAGGAGATGCTTTTTTAGTTGGGGTGATTTGTGACAAGGGGTGATTTGCGAGAGGGGGTGATTTCGGAGAGGAGGTGATTTGCGAGAAGGGTTGATGTAACGAATTGGCATGGGAAGCTTGGCCCATTGGGCCAAAACCGCGGTTTTGGCCCAATGGGCCAAGCTTCCCATGCCAATTCGTTACAGTTGATTTGCAAGAGGGGGTCATTTGCAAGAGGGGGTGATTTGTGAGAGGGGGTGATCTGCGAAAGGGGGTAATTTGCAAGGGGGGTGATCTATGGGAGGGGTGATTTGTGAGAGGGGGTGATTTGCATGAGGGGTTGATGTGCAAAATGGGGTGATTTATGAGAGGGGGTTATTTGTAAGGGGGTGATTTGTGAGAGGGGTAATTTGAGAGAGGGGTGATTTGTGGGAGGGGGTGATTTGGGAGAGAGGATACTCTTTGAGAGGGGGTGATTTACATGAGGGTGTGATTTGGAAGAGAGGGAAATTTGTGAGAGGGGGTAATTTGTGAGAGGGTGATTTTACATATGTGGTTATTTGTGAGAGGGGGTTCTTTGTAAGAGGAGGTGATTTCGGAGAGGAAGTGATTTGTGAGAGGTGGTGATTTGTGAGGGGGGTGATTTGCAAGAGGGGTGATTCACAAGAGGGGGTAATTTGCAAGAGGGGGTGAATTGCAAGAGGGGTGATTTGCAAGAGCAGGTGTTTTGTGAGAGGGGGTGCTTTGCAAGAGGGGGTGATTTGTGAGAGGGGGTGATTCACGAGAGAGATGATTTGCGAGAGGGGATGGTTTACAAGAGGGGTGATTTCCAAGAGGGGTGATTTGCGAAAGGGGGTGATTTGCAAGAGGGCGTGCATTGTGGGGATAGGTGATTTGTGAGAGGTGCTGATTTGCGAGAGGAGGTGATTTGTGAGGGGTTGATTTGTGAGAGGGGGTGATTTGAGAGAGGGGATGATTTGCGAAAGGAGGTGATTTGCGAGATGGATTTATTTATAGGAGGGGTTGATTTATGAGACAAGTTGATTTATGAGGGGAGATGATTTACGAGATGGAGTGATTTCTGAGAAGGGGTGATTCACAAAAGGGAGTGATTTGCAAGGGGGGGTAATTTACATGAGGGAGTGACTTGCGAGGGGGGGTGATCTGCAAGAGGGGATGATTTATGGGAGGATGTGATTTGCGAGAAGACGTGATTTGTGAGAGGGGGTGAATCGTGAGAGGGAGTCATTTGCAAGAGGGAGTGATTTGCGAGAGGGGGTCATTTACGAGAGGGGGTGATTTCTGTGAGGGGGTGATTTGTGATAGGGGATGATTTGTGAGTTGGGGTAATCCGAGAGGAGGTGATTTGCAAGGGGGATTATTTGGGATAAGGGGTGATTTGCAAGATGGGTAATTTGCAAGAGGGGGTGATTTGCAAAAGGTGGTGATTTGCGAGATGGGGTGATCTGTGAGAGGGGTTGATTTGCGTGAGGAGGTGATTTGCAAAAGGGGTTCATTAACAATAGGGGGTGATTTGTAAGATGGGATGATTTGCGATAGCGGGTGCTTTGTAGGAGGGGGTGATGTATGGGAAGGGGTGATTAACAAGAGGTGGTGATTTGTGAGAGGGGGTGATTTGCAAGACGGGGTGATTTTAGGGAGGGACTGATTTGCCAGGGCAGGTGCTTTGCGAGAGGGGGTGACTTACAAGAGGGCTGGCTTGGAAGAGGGGATCATTCTTTAGAGGGGGTGATTTGTGAGAGGCAGTGGTTTGAGTGGGGGGGTGGTTTGTGAGAAGGGGTGATTTACGAGAGGGGTTGTTTGCTAGCAGGAGTGATTTGTAAAAAGCGGTGATTTGTGAGAGGGGGTGATTTGCGAGTGGGGGTGATTTGTGAGTGGGGGTGATTTGCAAGAGGGGTTGGTTTGTGAGAGGGGATGATTTGCAAGAGGTGGTGGTTTGCTAAAGTTGGTGAATTTTGGGAGGGAATCATTTACAAGAGGGGATGATTTGTGATACGAGATGATTTGCGAGTGGGGTTGATTTGTGAGAGGGGGTGATGTGCAAGAGAGGGTTATTTGCAAGAGGGACTGATTCGCAACAGGGGTTGATTGGCCCGATGGGGTGATTTGGAAGAGGGTGGCTTGCAAGAGGGTGTGATTTGTGAGAAGGGGTGATTTGCAAGAGGGGGCATGGTCTGACTACACTGCACAATTACTAACCAAGAGTAGGAATCTGTCACGATCATGACCAAAAACAAACACTATTTGTGGTAAACTTTAGCAACTCATGATATGTGTCACAAATGGTCAGAGTGGGAAACAATTGTTTGGGAATACGATTTCTCAACTAGCAGTTACAAAGAACTTCAATACGGGGTAGCACGGTGTGGCTACAATGCACTATGAACAACCAAAGTAGGCATGCATCACTGACCATGACAAACAAATTTCACTACATATGGTCAACAATGCTACTCATTATACAAGTCACGAAGGGTCAGAGGGGAAAACAATGGTTTGGGAATACTAGTCATCAACTACCAAGTACAAAGACCTTCAATAAGTAGTGACACGGTGTGACTACCATGCACAGTGACCAACCAATGTATCATCGACAATGATCATATCCTTCCACTACGTGTGGTCAATGTTGACAACTTATAATAGGAGTCACACATGGCCAAAGGGAAAACAATGTTTTGGGAATACCTGTTATTCACTAGCAAGTACAGTGGCCTTAAACAACACGTGGCACGGAGAGGCTACCATGCACAATGACTAACCAGATTAGGCAAATGTCCCCGACCATGACCAAAGAATTTCACTTTGCGTGGTCAACGTTGAAAACTCATAATACGAGTCACAACTTGTTAGAGGAGGAACAATTGTTTGGAAACACTTGTTTTCAAATAGCAAGTTCTAACACCTTAAATTTCTGGTGGCAGAGTGTGGCTGCCATGCCCAATGACCAACCAAAGCAGGCATATGTCACTGACCTTGACCAAAGAATTTCACTATGTGTGGTCAACGCTGACAACTCATAATACAAGTCATAACTGGTCAGAGGGGGAAACAATGGTTTGGGAATACTAGTTATCAAATAGCCAGGAAAACGGACTTCGATAAGTAGTGGCATAGCGCGGCTACCATGCACAATGACCACCCAAAGTAGGCATATTTCACTGACCATGATAAAACATTTTCACATTGTCTGGTAAACTTTAACAACTCATAACAAGATTCACAAAGGGTCAGAGGGGGAGGCAATGATTTGATAATACTACCCTAGTGCCAGATGAATTTGTTAGTAAATAATAATCTTTTCTTTCGAATTCAATTGTTTGTGTGCGCGTTGTAAAAGGTTCGTGCTAATTTGTGTCTCATTTGATGATTTGCTTCCAGGTTCACCTCAGCATTCTGTTATGGTAGATCATGTAATGGTGGTAATCATTGTATTCTGCTTATAATCCGGTTCAGAACGACGTGCTCCATGTTTTCATTGCAAACTAGCATGACGTGTCTTTGTGCGTCCTGCACCCAGCGTTCACGCACAAACGTTGGTCCAGCGACTTGCCCGTTCAAACGACCGAAGTCAGTAAAAAAACGAAGGAGGACCTGCACCATGCCTGCAAAAATACCAAAGTGACAACAAAAACATGTGCACTGGTTTGCCTAGTTTTTTTGTTTTTGTGTGCAAATCCGAAAAAGAAAGAAACCCACGAATTATGTGTGCAAGATATAAATTGTTCAAAACAACGAATTCATCTGGCACTAGGGTAGTGGTCAACTAGCAAGTAAAAAGACCTTCAATAAGCGGTACAACGGTGTGGCTACCATGCACAATGACCAAACAAAGTAGGCATATGTCACTGACCATGACCAAAGAATTTCACTATGTGTGGTCAATGTTGACAACTCATAATACGAGTGAAAAAATGGTGAGAGGGGGGAACAATGGTTTAGGAAAACTAGGTATGGACTAGCAAGTACAACAACCTTCAACAAGAAGTGGCAAGGTATGGCTACCATGCATAGTGACCAACCAAAGTAGGCATATGTAACTAGCCATTACAAAATGAATTCACTATGTGTGGTAAAAATTGCCAACTTATGGTACGAGTCACAAAATGTCAAGTACTCACAAACCGAGGGGGATAAATGGGCTGGAAATACTAGTTATTGACTAGAAAGTACAAAGATCTTCAATAACTAGTGGCACGGATTGGCTACTATGCACAATGACCAAATGAGGAAGGCACGTGTCACTGGCCATGACCACAGAAATTCACTTTGTGCAGTCAACGTAAAGAACTCGTAACACGAGCCAAAAGTTGCTAGGGGGAGAAAGAATGGTTTGGGAGCACTACTTATTGAGAAGCAAGTACAAAGCAATTGAATTGGCAGTGGCACGGTGTGGCTACCATGCACAATAACCAACCAAAGTAGGAATATGTCAGTAACCATGACCAAATAATTTAACCATGTGTGGTCAACATTGGCAACTCACAAGACACTCACAAATGGGCAGAGGGGAAATCAATGGTCTAAGAATACTAGTTATTGACTAGCAAGTACAAATACCATCAATAATTAGTAGCACGGTATGGCTACCATGCACAAGGACCAACCAAGAAGGCATATGTCACTGACCATGACGAACGAATTTCACTATGTGTGGTCAACGTTGACAACTCACAACACGAGTCACAAATGGTCAGAGGGGAATGCAATGGTTTGGGAATACTAGCTATCGACTATGAAGACCTTCCATAATTAGTGGTACGGTGTGGCTATCATGCACGATGACCAACCAAATAAGGCATGTGTCACTGATCATGGCCACAGAATTTCACTGTGTATGGTCAATGCTGGCAACTCATACTTGGATTCACCAGTGGTAAGTGGGGGAAATAATGGATTGGGAATAAGACTTATTGAATAGAAATTACAAATAGCTTCAAGAAGTAGTGGCACAGTATGGCTACCATGCACAATGACCGACCAAAGTAAGCAAATGTCACCGACAATGATTGAAGAGTTTTTCTATGTGTTTTCAACGTTAACAACTCATAATACGAGTCACACATGGTCATAGGGGGGAAAATGGTTTGGGAGTATTAGTTATGGACTAGCAAGTGCAATGATTTTCAACAAGTAAATGCACGGTGAGGTTCCCATGCACAATGACCAACCAAAGTAGGCATGTGTCACTGAACATGACCAAATAATTTTTTTATGTGTGGTCAACGCTGACAACTCAAAACACGAGTCACAAATGATAAGAGGGGAAAGCAATTGTTTTGAAAAACTATTCATTGATTATCACGTACAAAAGGCCTCCATTAAGTAGTGGCACAGTGTGGTACCATTCACAAAGACAACCCAAAGCAGGCATTTGTCATTGACCATGACCAATGAATTCCATGGCATGTGGTCAACGTTGACAAATCATAATACCAGTCACAAATGGTCAGAGGAGGAAACAATGGTTTAGGGACCTTCATTAAGTAGTGGCACAGTGTGACTACCATGCACAACGGCCACTCAGAGTAGGCATATGTTATTGGAAATACACAAAGAATTTCACTATGTGTGGTCAAGGTCAATAAGACATAACACGAGTCACAAGTGGTCAAAGGGGGAAACAATGGTTTGAGAATACAAGTGACTGACTATCAAGTACAAAGACCTTCAATGAGTAGTGGCACGTGTTGCTACCGTGCATTGTGTTGAATCAAAGTTGGTATATGTCACTGACCATGACAGAAGAGTTTCAGTATGTCTATTCAACGTTGACAACTCATATCACAAGTCACAAATGGTAAGAGGGGGAATAGTTGTTTGGGATTACAAGTTCTTGAATAGCAAGTACCAAAACCTTCAATGTGTAGTGGCACGGATTGGCTACCATGCACAATGACCAACCCAAGTAGGCATATGTCACTGGCCATGACCAAAGAAGTTCACTGTGTGTGGTAAAGCTTGACAACTAATGTTACAAGTCACAAACTTTCCCGGGGGGCAACATGGGTTGGAAATACTAGTTTCTGACTAGCAAGTACAAATACATTCAATACGTAGTGGCACTGAGTGGCTACCATGCACAATGACCAACAAGAGTACGCATATGCCACTAACCATGACCACAAAATTTCACTATGTGTGGTCAACGTTAACAGCTCACAGCACGAGTCACAGATGGCCAGAGGAAAAAACAATGGTTTTGGAACACTAGTCATCAACTAGCAAGTATGAAAAAAGATTAATAAGTAGTGGCATGGTGTGGCTATCGTGCACAATGAACAAAATAAGTAGGCATATGTTGCTGACCATAATGAAAGATTTTCACAGCGTGTGGTCAATGTGGACAGCTCCTAATGGGAGTCACCCATGGTCAAAGGGGGAAACAATGGTTTGGGAACACTACATATCCAATAGCACGTAAAAACACCTTCAATAATTAGTGGCATGGTGTGGCTACCATGTACAATGACCAACCAATGTAGGCACATGTCACTGACAATGACCAAAGAATTTCACTGTGTTTGGTCAACGTTAACAACTCATAATACGATTCACACATGGTCATAGGGGGGAAAGATGGTTTGGTAATACAAGATATGGACTAGCAAGTACAAAGACCTCAAATAAACAGCTGTGTGACGAGGCTACCATGCACAGTAACCAACCAAAGTAGGCACATGTCATTGACCATGACCAAAGCATTTTTCTATCTGTGGTCAACGTTCACAATTCATAGCACGAGTCACAAATGGTCATAGGGGAAAACAATGGTTTGGGAATACTAGCTATTGACTATTACGTACAAAGACCTTCAACAAATAGTGGCATGGTGTGGCTACCATGCACGATGAACAAACAAAATAGGCATATGTCACAAGCCATACCAAAAGAAGTTCACAATGTGTGGTCAACGTGGTCAGCTCCTAATAGGAGTCACCAGTGGTCAGAGGGGGAAACAGTGGTTTGGGAACAATACTTATGCAATAGCAAGTACAAAAACCTTCAATAATTAGTGGCACAGTTTGGCTACCATGCACAAAGACCGACCCAAATAGGCATATGTCACTGACAATGACCAAAGAATTTCACTATGTGTGGTCAACGTTAACAACTCATGATACGAGTCATACATGGTCATAGATGGAAACAAATGTTTGGACCATTATTAAAACAAATGTTTTAATAGATATGGACTAGTAAGTACAAAGAAATTCAATAAGTAGTTGCGCGATGGGGCTACCGTGTACAATGACCGACCAAAGTAGGCATATGTCACTGGCTATGACCAAAGAGTTTCATTCCGTGTTGTCAACGTTCACAACTCATAATACGAGTCACAAATGGACAGAGGGGGAAATAATGGGTTGTGAATACTGTTTTTTGACTAGCAAGTACCAAGAATTTCAATAAGTAGTGGCACGTTGTGGCTACCATGCACAGTGACCAGCCAAAGTAGGCATATGTCACTGACCAGGACCAAAAGAGTTCACTATGTGTGGTCAACGTCAACAACTCATAACACAAGTAAAAAACTGATGAGAAGGGGAAACAATGGTTTGGTAACAATTAACAATTATCTACTAGAAAGAACAAGAACCTTCAGTAAGTAGCGGCACGGTGTGGCTACCGTGCTCAAAGCCCAACCAAAGTAGTCATTTGTCACTGATCATGGCCAAAGAATTTCGCTATGTGTGGTCAACTTTGACAACGAAGAATATGAGTCACAAATGGTCAAACGTGGAAACAATGGTTTAAGAATCCTAGTCATCAACAAGTAAGTACAATGACCTTCAATATGTAGTGGCACGATGTGGCTACCATGCACAACTACCAACCGAAGTAGTCATATGTCACTGAACATGATCAATTGTTTTGCGATGTGTGGTCAACATTGAAAACTCATAACAGGAGTCGGAATGGGTGAACAGGGAAGCTATGGTTTGTAAACAATAGCTATTGACTAACAGTTGCGAAGGCTTTCAATAAGAAGTGGCATGGTGTGGGTACCATGCACAATGACCAGCCAAAGTAGGCATATCTCGCTGGCCATGACCGAAGAATTTCACTATGTATGGTCAACGTTGAGAACTCAAAATACGAGCCACAAATGGTCGGAGGGGGGAAACAATGGTTCAGGAATACTAGTGATCAACTAGTAAGTACAAACACATTCAATGAGGAGTGGCACGGTGTGGCTACCACACACAAGGACCAACCAAAGTAGGCATATGTCACTGACCATGACGAAAGAATTTCACTAAGTGTGGTCAACGCTGACAACTCATACTACGAGTCACAAATGGTTACAGGGGTAAATAATGGTTTGGGAATACTATTTTTTTACTAGAAAAAACCAGGACCTTCAATAAGTAGTGGCACGGTATGGCTACCATGCACAATGACCAACCAAAGGTGGCATATGTCACTGACCATGTCCACGGAAGTTAACTATGTGTGGTCAGCGTTGACAACTCATAATACGAGTTACAAATGGTAAGAGGGTGAAAAAATGGTAAAGGAATACTAATTATCAGACAGAAAGTACAAAGACCTTCAATGTTTGGTAACACGGCGTGGCTAGCATGCAGAATGACCAACCAAAGTAGGCATTTGTCACTGACCATGACTAGAGAATTTCACTGTGTTTGGTCAACGTCAACATCTCATGATACGATTCACAACTGGTTAGAGTGGGAAGGAATGGTTTGCAAGTTATATTTATGTTCTAGCATTCACAAGTAGTGGCACGGTGTGGCTGCTATGCACAAAGACCGACCAAAGTAGGCAGATGTCACTGAACATGACTGAATAATTTCACTGTGTGTGGTCAACGTTGACAACTCATAATACAAGTCGCAAATGTCCAGAGGGGAAACAATGGTTTGGGGATACTATTTATCGACTATCAATTACAATGACCTTCAATAAGTAGTGGCATGATGTGAATACCATGCACAATTACCAACAAAGTAAGCATTTGTCACTGGCCATGACCAAGGAATTTAACTATGTGTGGTGAATGTTAACTCATAATACGAGTCACAAATGGTCAGAGGAGGTAACAATGGTTTGGGCATAATATTTATCGACTCGCAAGTACAAAAACCTTCAACAAGTAGTGGCGCGGTGTGGCTACCATGCACAATGGCAAACCAAATAAGGCATTTGTCACTGACCATGACCAATGAATTTCACTATGTTTGGTCAACGTTGACACCTCATATTATGAGTCACAAACTATTAGAGGGGGAGACCATGGTTCAAGAATGCTAGTTATCAACTAGCAAGTACAGAGAACTTTAGTAAGTGGTGGCACAGCGTGCCTACGATGTACGATTACCAATCAAAGAAGGCATGTGTCACTGCTCGTGACCAAACATTTTGACCACTTGTGGTCAAAGTTTAAAATGCATGATACGAGTCACAATGGGTGAGAGAGGGAGAAAGGGCTTGGAAACACTAGAAATGGAATAAAAGTTACAAAGCCCTTCAATAAGTGTTGGCATGGTGTGGCTACCTTGCACAATGACCAACCAAAGTAGGCCGATGTCACTGACCATGACCAAAGATTTTAACTGTGTGTGGTCAACGCTGGCAACCCACAACGTGAGTCACAAATGTTCAGAGGGGGAAACAATGGGTTGGTTGTACTAGTTTGAAAATAGCAAGTACAAAGAAATTCAATAACTAGTGGAAAGTTGTGGCGGCCATACACAATGACCATCGAAAGCATGCATGTGTCACTAACTATGATCAAAGAAGTTCATTATGTGTGGTCTACGTTGACAACTCATAATACGGGTAAAAATTGGTCAGAGGGGGAAATAATGGTTTGGGGATACGAGATATCAAATAGCAAGTAGAAAGAGATTCAATGCGTAGTGGCAGGGTGTGGCTACCATGCACAGTGACCAACCAAAGTAGGCCCATGCCACAGACCATTGCCAGATAATTTCACTATGTGTGGTCAACGTTTACAACCCACACTATGAGTCGCAATGGTCAGAGGGAGAAACAATGGTTTGGGAATGTTACCTTTTAGATAACAGGTCCAAAGACATTCCATAACTAGTGGCACTGTGTGGCTATCATGCACAATGACCACCAAATGTATGCATATGTCACTGACCATGATCAAATGATTTCAGTGTGTGTGGTTAGCGTTGACAACTCATAGCACGAGTCACAAATGGTTGGAAGGGGGAACAATGGTTCTAAAATACTATTGAATGAATAGCAAGTACAAAGACCTTCATTGTGAAGTGGGATGGTGTGGCTACCATGCACAATGTCAACCAAAGCAGGCATATATCACTGACCATGCCACACACAAAAAACAGTATGCGTGGTCAACGTTGACAACTTACGTTACAAGTCACAAATGTTTTAAGGGGGAAATTATGGTTTGGGAATACTAGTTTGTGACTAGCAAGTACCAACACCTTTAAGAAGTAGTGGCACGGTGTGGCTACAGTGAACAATGGCCAACAAAAGTAGGCATGTGTCACTGACCATGTCCAAAGATGTTCACTACATGTGGTTAACATTGAAAACTCATAATGCGACTCACAAATGGTCAGAGGGGGGGGGGGGATGGTTTGGGAATACTAGTTACTGGATAGCAAGTCAAGATCCCTTCAATGTGTAGTGGCACGGTGTGGCTACCATAATGAATGACCAACCAAAGTAGGAATCTATCATTGACCATGACCAAAGAATCTCACTGTGTTTGGTCAACGTTAACAACTTATAATACGAGTCACAACTGACTAGAGAAGGACAAAATGGTTTGGGAATGCTAGATGTGTATTAGCAAGAACAAGAACCTTCAATCAGTTGTGGCGCTATGTGGCTACCATACACAAAGACCGACCAAAGTAGGCATATTGCACTGACCATGACCCAAGAATTTCACTACGTGTGGTCAACATTGACAACTCACAATATGAGTCACGAGTGGTCACAGGGGAAATAATGGGTTGTAAATGCTAATTATCCACTATCAAGTGCAAAGCCCTTCAATAAGTAGTCGCACGGTGTGGCTACTATGCGAAACAACCAACAAAGTAGGCACATGCTGCTGACCATGACCTACAAATTTCACTATGTGCGGTCAATTCTGACAACTTATAATACAAGTCAACAGATTTCAGTGGGAGCATACAATGATTTGGGAACAATAGATATCAAAGAGCAAGTGTAAAGACCTTCAATAAGTACTGGCACGGCATTGCTACCATGCAAAATGACCAACCAAAGTAGGCATACGTCACTGACCATGACCAAAGAATTTAACTGTGTGTGGTCAACGTTGACAACTCATATAACGAGTCAAAAATGGTCAGACGAGGAAACAGTGGCTTGGGAATACTAGTTATTGACTAGAAAGTACAAAGAACTTCAGTAAGTAGTGGCACGCTGTGGCTATCATGCGCTGTGACCAACAGGAGTAGGCATATGTCATTGACATGAACAAAGAATTTCACTATGCGTGGTCCATGTTGACAACTTATAAACCGAGTCACAAATGGTCAAAGGGATAGACTATGGTTTGGGAATACTAGTTATCAACTAGCATGTACAGATACTTTCAATGTGTTGTGGCACAGTATGGCTACCATGCACAATGACCAACAAAAGTAGGAATATGTCACTGACCATGACCAAAGCATGTCACTGACAACTCATAACACTAGTCACAAATGGCCAGAGGGGGAAACAATGGTTTGGGAGTGCTAGTTATCAACTAGGAATTACAAATACCTCCAATAAGTAGTGGCACGTTGTGGCTACCCTGCACAATAACCAACCAAAGTAGACATGTGTCATTGAACATGAACAAATAATTTCCCTGTGTGTGGTCAATGTTGAAAACTCGTAATACGAGTCACAAATGGCCAGAGGAGGAAACAGTGGGTTGGGAATACTTGTTATCAACAAGCGAGTACAATGATTTTCAAGAATTAGTGGCTCGGTGTGGCTACCATACACGATGCCCAACCAGAGTAGACATATGTCGATGATCATGACCAACAGATTTCACTATATGTGGTCAACGTTGACAACTCATACTACGAGTAACACATGGCCAAAGGGGGGGGAACAATTATTTGGGAATTCTAGTTATCCACTAGCAAGTATAGAGACCTTCAATAAGTAGTGGCACGGCGTGGATACCATGCACAACCAAAGTAGGCATATGTCACGGACCATGATAAAACAATTTCACAGTGTGTGGTCAGCATTGAAAACTCACGGTACGAGTAAAAAATGGCCAGAGGGGGAACACTGGTTTGGGAATACTACGTATTGACTAGCAAGTACAAAGACCTCCAATAGGTAGTACAACGGTGTCGCTACAATGCACAATGACCAACAAAATGGGGAATATGTCATTGACCGTGACCAAAAGATTTCACTGTGTGGTCAATGTTGACATCTCATCATTCAAGTGACAAATCCTCAGAGGGGGGGACAACGGTTTGGGAATACTAGTTATAAACTAGCATGTACAAAGGCCTTCCATAAGCAGTGGCACGGCGTGGCTACCATGCACGATGACCAACCAAAGAATGCACATGTCACTGACCGTGACCAAGGAATTTCACTATGTGTGGTCAACGTTGACAGCTCAAAATACAAGTCGCAGATGGTCAGAGGGGGAAACAATGGTTCCATAATACTAGTTATCTCCTAGCAAGTACAAAGAACTCCGACAAGTGTTGACACAGTGTGGATACCATGCACAATGAGAAACTAACGTAGGCATGTGTCACTTACCATGACCAAAGAATTGCACCATGTGTGGTCAACAATGACAACTCATAACATCAGTCATAAATTGACTGAGGGGGAATCAATGCGTTGGGAATACAAGTCATCGGCTAGCAAGCACAAAGCTCTTGGCACGGTGTTGTTCCCATGCACAATGACAAACCAAGGTACGCATATGCCACTGGCCATGACCAAATGATTTCATTATGTGTGGTCAATGTTGACAACTTCTAATGTGAGTCAAATATGGTCAGGGGGGGAAAGAGTGCTTTGGGAATACTAGTAATTGACTAGAAAGTTTAAAAAACTTCAATAAGTACTTGCATGGTGTGGCTACCATGCACAATGAGCAGCCAAAGAAGGCATATGTCACTGACCATGGCCAGAGAATTTAACTATGTGTGGTCAACGTTGGCATCTTCTAATACGAGTCACAAATGGTCACAGGGGTGAACAATGGTTTGGGAATAATAGTTATCAACTAGAAAGAAAAAAGACCTTTAGTAAGTAGTGACACGGTGTTGCTACCATGCACAATGACCAACCAAGTTAGGCATATGTCACTGACCATAGCCAAAGACTCTCACTATGTCTGGTCAGTGTTGACATCTCGTAACATGAGTCATAAATGGCCTGAGGGGGAAATAATGGTTAAGAAATACTAGTTATGAACTAGAAATTACAAAGCTCTTCAATAAGTATTGTCACAGTGTGATTACCATGCACAATGACAAGCCAAAGTACGCATATGTCACTCGCCATGACCAAATACTTTAACTATTTGTGGTCAATGTTGGCAACTCATACTATGAGTCACACATGGTCAGAGGGGAAAGCAATGGTTTGGGGATACAATTCATCGACTAGCAATTTTAAAGATCTTCAATACGTACTGGCATGGTGTGGCTACCATGCACACTGACCAGCCAAAGTAAGCATACATTGCTGATGATGAATAAAAAATTTTCACTTTGCGTGCTCAACATTGAAAATTCGTAATACGAGTCACAAATGGTCAGAGGGGGAAGCACTGGTTTAGGAATACTAGTTTTCAAATAGCGAGTACAGAGACATTCAATAGCTAATGGAACGGTCTGGCTACCATGCACAATGACCGCCAAGTATGCTTGTGTCACTGAGCATGGTCAAAGAACAAAATGAGTCATTGTTTTCAGAGGGTGAATCAATGGGTTGGGAATTCTAGATTTAAAATAACAAGTCCAAAGGAATTCCATAACTAGTGGCACGGTGTGGCAATTATGCACAATGACCACCGAAAGTATGCATATGTCACCGACCATGATCAAAGAATTTCAGTGTGAGAGGTGAATGTTGACAACTCATAACACGAGTCACAAATGGTCAGAGGGGAAAATAATGGTTTGATAATACTAGTGATTGACTAGCAAGTAAAAAGACCTTCAATCAGTAGTGGCATGGTATGGCTACCATGCACAATGACCAACCAAAGTAAGCATATTTCACTCACCATGACAACAAGAATGAGGATGTATGGTCAACGTTGACAACTCATGTTACGAGTCACAAATGTTCTGAGGGGGAAATTGCGGTTTGGGAATACTATTTTTTGACTAGAAAGTACCAAGACCTTTCATAAGTAGTGGCACAGTGTGGCTACAGTGCACAATAACAAACCAAAGTAGGCTTATACCGCTGACCATGTCGAAAGAAGTTCACTGCGTGTGGTCAACGTTGATAACTCGTAATGCAACTCACAAATGTTCAGAGGGGGAAACAATGGTTTGCGAATATTAGTCATTGAATAGCAAGTACAAAATACCTTCAACATGTAGTGGCACGGTGTGGCTACCATGCACAATAACCAACCAAAGCAGGCATCTGTCACTGACCATGACCAAAGAATTTCACTGTGCTTGGTCAACGTTAGCAACTCACAATACAAGTCAAAACTGACTAGAAGGGGACAAAGCGGTTTGGGAATGCTAGTTATCTGCTATTTCAAACATGAAACTTCAATAAGTAGTGGCACGGTGTGGCTACCATGCACAAAGACTGACGAAATTAGGCATATGTCACTGGCCATGACACGGGAATTCAACTATGTGTGGTCAACGGTGACAACTCATACTACGAGTCACAAATGGTCATAGGGAGAAACAATGGTTTGGGAATACTAGTTATCAAATATCAGGTGCAAAGCCCTTCAATTAGTGGCACAATGTGCCTACTATCTACAATGACCAGAGAAATAGGCATATGTTGCTGACCATGAGAAGAAGAAAATCAATATGTGCGGTCAATGTTGACAACTCATAACATGAGTAAGCAATAGTCAGAGGGGGAATACAATGATTTGGGAACAATAGTTATCGACTAGCAAGTATAAGGACCATCAATGAGTACGGGCACGGTGTTGCTGCCATGCACAATGACCAACCAAAGTAGGCATATGTCACTGACCATCACCAAACAATTTCAATGTGTGTGGTCGACGTTGACATCTCACAGTTCAAGCCACAAAAGGTGAGTGGGGAAACAATGATTTGGGAATACTAGTGATTGACTACCAAGTACAAATACATTCAGTAAGTACAGGCACGATGTGGCTACCACGCACAACGACCTACCAAAGTAGGAATTTGTCGATAACCATGACCAAATAACTTCACTATGTGCGGTCAACGTTTACAGCTCATATTACGAGTCACAAATGGCCGGACGGGGAAACAGTGGTTTGGGATTACTAGATGTTGACTAGAAATTACAAGGAACTGTAGTAAGTAGTGGCACGGTGTGGCTATCATGCACAATGACCAATAAAGGCAGGCATATGTCATTGACCATGAACAAAGAATTTCACTGTGTGTGGTCAAAGTTGACAACTCGTTATACGAGTCACGACTGGTCAAAGGGGAAGACAATGGTTTGGGAATGCTATTTATCAACTGGCATGTATAAAGATCTTCAATAAGTAGTGGCAATGTATGGCTACCATGCACAATGACCAACCAAAGCAGGAACACGTCACTGACCATGGCCAAAGAATCTTCCATGTGTGCTCAACGTTGACAACTCAAAATACGGGTCACACGTGGTCAGAGGGAGAAATGATGTTGTTTTTATACTAGTTATCGACTAGCAAGTACAAAGACCTTCAATAAGTAATGGCTTGGTGTGGCTACCATGCACAATTACCAACCAAAGTAGGCATATGTCATTGACCACGACCGGAGAATTTCACTATGTGTGGTCAACGTGGCTACTCATGATGGGACTCACAAATGGTCAGAGGAGGGAACAATTGTCTGGGAATACTTCTTATTGACTAGCAAGTACAAAGGCATTCCAAACGTAGTGGCACGGTCTGGCTTTTATACATAGTGACCAATCAAAGTAGGCATATGTCACTAGGCATGACCAAAGATTTTCACTATTTGTGGTCAGTATTGACATTTCATAATACAAGTCGCGAATGGTCAGAGGAGGGGGGGGGGGGGGGTGGTTTCCGAATACTAGTCATCGACTAGCAAGTGCAAACATCTTCAATAAGTGCTGGCCTGGTAAGGTTACCATGCACAATGACCAACAAAAGTAGGCATATGTCACTATGCCTGGTGAGTGTTGACAACACATAGTACGAGTCACAAATGGTCAGAGGGGGAAACAATGATGTGGGTATACTAGTTATCGACTAGCAAGTAGAAAGACCTTCAATAAGTATTGGCACGGTGTGGGTGCCATACACAGTGACCAACCAAAGTAGGCACATGTCACTGACCATGACCAAAGAATTTCACTACGTGTAGTCAGTTTTGACATTGCATAATACAACTCACAAATGGTTGGAGGGGGAATCAATCTTTTGGGAATAATTTTCATGAAGCAACGAGTAAAAATAAGGTCAAGAAGTAGTGGCACGGTGTGTCTATCATGCACAATGACCAACCAACGTAGGCATGTGTCATTGACCATGATAAAATAGTGTTACTATGAGTGGTCAACATTGCCAACTCATGATACAAGTCACAGATGGTGAGAGGGTGAGACAATGATTTGAGAAAGGTCACTGACCATAACCAAACCACAAATTGTAGTATGTGTGTGCAACATTGAAAACTCATTATGCAAAACGCACATGGTAAGAGGTGGAAACAATGGGTTGGGAATACTAGCTATATAATGCAATTACTATGAGCTTTAATAAAAAGTGGCACGGTGTGGCTACCATGCACAAAGGCCAACCAACGTAGGCATGTGTCACTGACCATGACAAAAGAAATTCACTATGTGTGGTCAATGTTGACAACACGTGATGGGAGTCACAAGCGGTCAAGGGGGAAACAATGGTTTGGGAACGATATTCATCGACTAGGAAGTAAAAATACCTTCAATAACTAGTGGAACAGTGTGGCTACGATGCATAACGGCCAAACAAAGTAGGCATGTATCACCGACCATGACAAAACAACTTTACTGTGTGTGGTCAACGTTGTCGACTCGTAATACGAGTCACAGGTTGTGAGAGGAGGGGGGAAATGGTTTGGAAATACTATTTGTCAGCTAGCAAAAATATGACCTTTAATATGAAGTGGCACGGTGTGGCTACCGTGCACAATGGCCAACCAAAGTAGCCATATGTCACTGAACATGACCAAAACGTTTCACTATGTGTGGTCAACGCATGTGACTTATAATTCAAGTCACAAATGGTCGGAGGGGGAAACAATGGTTTGAGAATACTGGTCATCAACTAGCAAGTACAAGGAAATTAAAAAATCAGTGGCACGGTGTGGCTACCATGCAAAGTGGCAAACCAAAGTAGGCATATGTCACTGACCATGACCACATGATTTCACTGTGTGTAGTCATCGTTTACAACTCTTTAGATGAGTCACAAATGGTCAGAGGTGGAAACAATGGGTTTTCAATACTATTTTCTGACTGGCAACTGGAAATACCTTCAATTAGAAGTGGCACGATGTGGCTACCATGCAGAGTGAACAACCAAAGGAGGCATATGTCACTGACCATGACTAGATAACTGCACTGTGTGTGGTCATCATTGACAACTCACATTACAAGTCTCAAACGGTCAGATGGGGAAATAGTGGTTTGGCAATACTCTTTCTTTTCCTTGCAATTAAAAACACCTTCAATGATTACTGACACGGTGTGGCTACCGTGCACAATGACCAACCAAAGTATGCATTTGTCACTGACCACGACCAAATAACTTCATTATGTGTGGTCAACGTTGACAACTCGTCGTACGAATCACAGATGTTCAGAGGGGGAAACAATGGCCTTTTGATACTATTTATAAACTAGAAAATGCATAGAACTTGAATAAGTATTGACACGGTGTGGCTACCATGCAGAATGACCAACCAGAGTAAGCATATGTCACTGACCATGACCAAACAATTGCACTATGTGTGGTCAACGTTGACAGCTTATAATACAAGTCACAAATGGTCTGACGGGGAAACAATGGCTCGGAAATGCTAGTCATCGGCTATCAAGTACAAATACCCTCAATAAGTGGTGGCCAGTGTGGCTGCCATGCACAATGACCAACCAAAGGAGGCATATGTCACTGACTTGACTAAAGAATTTTAACATCCGTGGTCAATGTTAGCGACTCTTTACACGAGTCACAAAGGTCACAAGGGGAAACAGTGGGTTGGGAATGCTAGCTATTGACTAGCAAGTACACAGACTTTTAGTCAATAGTGGAACGGTGTTGCTTCCATGCACAATGACCAACCAAAGTAGGCATATGTCAGTGACCGTGACCAAAGACATTCACTACGTGTGGTCAATGCTGAGAACTCATAATACGAGTGACAAATGGTTAGGGGGGGAAAACAACGGTTCTGAGATAATGGTTATCGACTAGAAAGCACAAAGACAAGAAGTGACACGGTGTAGCTACCATGCACAATGACCAACCAAAGTAGGCATGTGGTAATAACCATGACATGAGAATTTCATAATGTGTTGTCAAGGTTGATAACTCTCTTTTGTTTCCAGGTCTACAGGTGGCTTGGAGATCACGGGGCCATCTATCTTCTTGGTAGCCAAAGCCATGAAATGGCGGTCACTTCTCTTTATCTTAGAGAATCCGAGTTTAGTACATTGACCCCTCTATCCAAATCACATGCTGAAAGGGAATTTCTCTCCTTCTTATCCAGTATGAGTCCAACAAAAACACATTCCATTGTTCATCCCTCGTAGATGTTCATCTTTGAACAACTCATATGTCTTATGCAAGTATTTGTTTCACATGCATCGCATAGACCTCGTATCAGGATGGAATGCCAAAAGAGTTTAAAAAGCAATCACGTCCAATGATCTGTTTATAAAATCTCCCCTGCTCTAGACCTGTTCTTTGAAGTCACATATATGTGCCTGAGTTCTGTGTCCTGTATTGCCATCCTTCTATACAAAACAATGAGAAAATAGATATGCACGAACTATGGAACTATGGTCTTAATTGTTTCTTCTAGGACCCTTGCCATGCTCCTAGACTTTAGCCTTATTGATGCTCTACCGCATTGGTTTCGTGATGGAAGTTTTGTTCTCCCAATCTCTCGCTCAGCTCTATGACATTAACCACTATGCACCAAACGTTGACGTGCTTATATACTTCCTTACTTTGTACATGCCAAAAGAAGGCACGTGGTTGTCTCATGTGTGAGTTCACGATTCCCACTTTGACTCACTAAGTACCTCTCCAACTTTCATCTGGTGATTTATGATGTGTGTTTAAACAATGAGATCCAGCTCCTTCTCGAATATACTCACCTCGGGTGATTGATGTTTCAAGCCCTTGTGTTCGCTTGTGTTGCAAGGGATGTTCCTAAGCTGTTTCAGAGAACCTTGTTGCATATTCTCGTGGGGTGTTTTCGAGACAAAGCCTCGTTTGGCTATGTGGGTGATTTTGGCTTGCTCCTCTCTCCCCATAAAGATGTTTCCGTGCTTGCTCGTATTATACACAAGACATCCTAAGAAAATTCCCCTCCCATAGTGCAGAAGTGGGATCACTTCTCCTTCGGAGACGTGATCCTATGCTCGAAGGTATTTCCTCTCCCTTCGAGCCTGTTTTGTTTTTGGATTACAGCTTTAGTCCCTTGCTCATCCCTCCAACTCGTGAAACCACACCCTCAATAACTTCCAAACTGTTACCACCACTTGGGTTAAGTCTCAATTCATCCTATGAAATGATTTCGTTGTAGCAAGTCCATGCCCCAACCTGTTACGTACATGCAAAATATACACCCCCTCTACCTGTCATCGTGGTCCATCCATGTCTTTGTTGTCTCTTTTCCTCTTTCATGTTTACCCCTCCCAACAGTTAAGGTGGCTTAGGGATTGTGTGACCTTTCATTATATCACCAGCTCGACCTTTCTTCATCTCTGATAACCCAAATCTAAATGCACTTTCCTCTCCAACCAATTGTTCTGCATGGTTTAACAACTGCTTCTCTCCTAGCCATACATGCTCAAAACCAAACCTTCCACTATCCACGCAAGATGGGTGCACATCTTCAACACGCTCTAAATGCTGGATAATAAAAAACCCCCCTCCTACTACCTCGTTATTCATAGAATAAGTGCATGGACGAATGGCGCACAAATGTTTCACAAGTGAGCCGTACTGGTCATCATACAGTCTCCAGTGTGCTGAATGTTGGCCTTTACAGGGGGCGGTCACTATGGGCAATCATTATTCCAAGATGTACAATTATTTCTCCTCTCTGGTGTGAGTACTCTCTTAAATTGCTTATTCCACTACAACCCCTCGGAGTAACATTCTCCGTGCATGCACTATGGTCCCCTGATTCCGGAGATTCACACGATGTGAGTGTGTGTGACGTACACAGCATGTGTTTAATTTTCCATTATGCGAGGCTTGGTGGGCCCGTGAGATCCATTGTAGTTTTCCTCCATACAGACTTAAAAAAAAAAGCAATTTTTTAGTGGTCCTTCCACCTCATGTTCACTCTCATCCCTAGGCTCCACCACGAGCCTATTTTTATTGACGATGCTTATTATTGAACTTGTCGTCTGGCCCAGCACGCTGACCTTGTTTATAGCAATCCCCCCTTGGTTTATGAAACCGTACACCCACACACATGGTCCCGAGGGTCCCCATGGTCCCTGCCCATGGTAAGTATCTAGTTTAGAGGTTCTCGCGAGAGAACATGCGCATGGTTTTTACTATGCCCCACATACTATCACTTATATTTCAGCATTTAGGGTAAAGATGTTATGAAAAAGAACATTTGACAACCATGTGATGATGGAAAACACACGAAGTGTTGTCAACTTGCAAGAAATGCTTTTATGGACGCTGTAATTCCTATGAAAGCATCAAGATTCATTTTAAACATTTTTATAGTTATCGTAGCATCAACTACTCTTGCATGCATGCCCCAAGACACGCAATCTCACTTGTTATCCAACTTGATCAATTTTCTCTCTTGACGCTCTCGATTCTTTGACCTACGATTCCTCTTCGATGATCACCCAGTCCTCTATCCTTATAATATCATCAGAAGACAAATCATCAGGAAACCAGTAGTATCATTTGCCTTAAAATTTCATGTATGGTTCACTTCAACTCACTTACAATACCACATGAAAATGTAAAGAAAAAATCATTAGAAAGGATTAAAAAAGAATTAATATATTCAAAAAGGATTTTTCATTCTGAAGAAAAGCCACGCTGAATAATTTTGAACTCAATGTGTAAGGTTAAATCCTCCGGGCTCATTAACGTAACTGGTTCTGGTTGCGGAGCTAGCCCCACCGCCTGCGGGGCCGGAAAGAAAGTGTATGAGATGTATAGGTCAACCTTGTCGGTCGACTTCGTATGCACGAAAACGAGGTTTCGCGCGTTGCTTCGCTACTTCATGTTGAGATCGGAACTTCTTAGTACGAAGGCCGAGGCTTGTTCATATGTCGGAAGATTTTCACGACGATTGTTCAAGATAATGAGTCCGCGACCTCTGTGCATGTTCTCGTTTGGCTCGACCGCTGTGGCCCAGTCCGGATGTTTGGAGTTGAGCTTAGGGTGAGTTTGGGATGACACGATTTGCCTCCACTGTCCTCGAAAGTACGCGACTTCGAGTTCGGTATAGTGTCTGGAAACAACACGACCGCGCTCGATCGTCCGGACGTTGTCCAGCGGACGATCGAGCGCGGTCGTGTTATTTCCAGACACTATACCGAACTCGAGGTCGCGTACTTTCGAGGATATTGGATGTAAATTGTCATCCCAAACCAGCCCTCACTTGTGTCGACTACGTTCTTCGATGGCTGGACCATTCAGAAGACTTCGGGTGCGCCTGGATGCTGTTCGTTCCGGTAGTTGACTAACGAAACGAACAGAATGAGAAGCTGCACTGCAGCTTCTTGTGGTTTTTTGTCCAGTTAGCTTTTTGGGTTCGTCGACTTCCCGTTTTGTTTCTATCTTCAGCCTGCGATCTTCTGCCGAACGGGTTTTAGTTCAATGGCTAAATGCGAGCTTAGCATCATCTATTTTTTGTTACGTTGCTCACGGCTGTACTCCCCATCTTGGCCCGCGTCTCCCATCCTCGTGTTTTCCACGGTTGGCGCGAAAGCTATCCGCATGGGGATGCGTATAGCCCCTAAAATGCTGCATGGGAGAGCCTGTAGTTCTTTTGCTCAGTCCCTTCGTTCAACAAATGTTGTTGAGTTCAACTCGCACCGAGGAACTGACATGGGTCATGCCAGGGATGCACGCAACTGCAGCATCAAGCTCTCAGAGGGGGATCAGCAACATCGATAAAACTGATAAAAAAAGGTTATAGCCAAGCGAAGAAGCGGATCGACGGTTCGCATGACTGCATCCTGCAGTTGGCAGGCACACCCTCAACAAACCAAGCGCTCTTCAACAATTCGCATTCAACTACCGAAACGGTCAGCATCGAGGCGCACCCTTCCGTTCTCCAATTTCGATTGACCATTGAGCCTGTCCATTGTTCACTACCACTTGGGACACGTCCGGACGGAAGGGCCCTCAGCGGTGGATGTCCCTTGGACCCGTCCGGAGCGACCAGATAAATGCTCGTGTTTCTATTACGATGGGTGAGGCAAGCAGCTCTGTGGACGTTTGACGTCCGCCATGGATATAACAGCTGGATGCGGAAAAGACCCGGCTAGGCGAAAACCGGCCTCGCTCAGACACACACTCCTTGGATTTACTGTTGTCCTGCAGTCGACTGTGCAGCACCACCGCCTTCACCCCCTACTCTCCTCTCGCTGTTATCCGGAATATCTCTGCAGACCCAGTGGGCTTCCTCCACAGTCGGCTGCGACGTGCCCAAGGGCTGTACAACACTGCATTGCAGCGCAGTAGCTCATCGCAGCACCACAGCACGTTCATTCTCTGGTTCGCGCGCCTTCACCTGCGGCGCCGATAAGCTGGCGTGTTGCCGTTTCAGGGGAATTGTCCTTTCAAGTCTGGTTCTCCGCAAACCTTCAACTTTTTGCCGGGGCACGTGCCACGACGTGCTAATGCCGGGTTACAAACGTCCGAGCGGTAGGCTTGCATTCAACTTTCTGATATCCCCCCCCCCCCCCCCCCCCCCCCCCCCCACCCCCCACCTCCCACGTCTCCATCGATCCCCTGCTCGTATCTGCCAGCTCCGCGCCGAGCCACGCCGCAGCTTTCGGTGTCACGCGCGAGCAAAGCGCACTGTTAAGCGCCGCGTGAAACGACCACCGCGGCGCGCAGCACAGCGCCAATTCGGATGAGCACAACCCAGTGGACCCATGGCAGTTCAATCACGTGCACGACAGCGCCCCTGCTGAGACCATGGGTGCGGCTGGTTGTCGCTGAAATCCGTCGTTGAACGCTATCGGACAGTTCATGGCGCATTTTGTTGAAGGACTTCAGGAGTCCACAAACTTTACGCCGCCTACCAGTCATCATCATCGCCGGGCAGAAGACATGTTCAACCGGTTAGGTCCGGAGTGCATCTTCCCGAGCGCGGACGCAGTTCGATGTTCCAACTAACGATGTTCGCACGTGATTGGTGGAGACGGGGATTGTTGAGCCGATTCCATTCACTCACTCTTGTCCTGTGTGGGGCCCGCCAGGATCGTTGGAGGAGGAAAGCAAGAAGTTCATCCGGACGGAGCGACGTTGGGTGCCAAGCCACGCTAACCAGGACAACTATAAGGCGAAAACCCCGCGGACAGGAGTTGCTGGCCATCGCTGGAATCGATCGTTGAGGAGCCCCAACGACGCATTCCAGCGACAACCAGCCGCACCCCATGATGTGATTTGTAGGATCTGCGTCGCGAGCCGCACACCCCGGGCCAGGACAGTCCACTTCGAGCCGGAATAGTGGATTTTTCCCGTTACGAAGTCCGCCTACTGGCCAACGCCTGACGCCCATCTCCCACCTGCTCCGGCAAACGGAGCATGTTAGGTTCCAGCGCAGACCTGCTGCCACGAGGACCTGCTGCCACACAAGTTGACTCCAGCAGCCTCGGCCCATTTGCAACCTCGCCCCTCCTTCCATCTGATGCTCTCCGCCTATGTCGCGCGCCGCTTCGCCCAGTGGAGGCGGCTCGACAGACGGCGGCGGCGCTCTTCCTCTGACAGCGACTCGAGAGACACTACAGCTTGTTCCGACTGCCCACTTAACGTGCAGCGAACACGCACCAAAAAAACACAGACACAGGAGCACACCAACGAAACGCCACGGCTCGACCATCCCCTCCCCTGCAACGCCAGAGGGATCCGACCCGCTGCTGAGCACACGGCAAAGGGTTTGAGACAGTCGGCTCGACAGTCCTCGCAGCATTTGCTCTTCGCCAGGAGCGTCCCTCTCACGCCCTCACGCTCTCAAACCCTTTACTCGCTCAGACTGCCATCCGCACGTCGCCACACTGCAACGCATTTTTCGCCCCGCATCGCGATCACCAGCACAGTGCACGCTTCGCACAGCCTTGCCCGGATTACGCGCCTCATCACTGACTCACCCCTTCTGTTAGCGAACTAAGTTTTGACGCAGTCAAGTCAGACGTTGCCACCGACAGTGACGCCGACAACGGCCCTGCCGTGACGCATTTTGTTTATTCTTCCACTGGCCAGCTATGGCAAACGGACGCTGCCATTCGCGCGCACTCCTGCTCGCAGTCTTCGTCCTTTCCTTGTCTCTATCTGCCGCGCCGCGAGCTCACGCGCTGCGCTCGCCTTTCGCCTCCCAACAGTCCAAAGCTAAAGCCTCCAGCACCGATTCTCTGTCTTTCACTGACTTCTCCTGGTTGCTGGGGGGCCAGAAGCAGCAGCAGGAGCAGCAGCAACAGCAGGCCGAGGGCGGTGTGACTGTTGCAGACGAAAGCGGCGCAGAGGGCAGCGCTGACGTGTTAGAGGTGGTGGGCGCCGTGGAGGAGGGTAGCGACGACGATGCGCCACGGCGTGCCAGACCGCATGCGAGAATCCTAGAAACCAGTGAGTGC
>SZWC01001947.1:106569-121245 GCA_023375785.1 Penium margaritaceum | reverse complement strand
TATGTGTGTGTGTGTGTGTGTGTGTGTGTGTGTGTGCGTGCACGTGCTGATATCATCATATACAATGATGATGGAAACACGAAAGTTTTCCAAATCAAGCCAAATTTGGAGCGATGATGACGCAACAGAGGATGTTAAATGCAATGGTGGTGGTTCGATTAAAAAACCTTTGAAAAAAGCAAAAAAATGTCTCGTTTTCTCTCACAGTCCAAAAGCAGGGTCGGAGAGCGTATTCTCCTTTCTTGTATGCTACAAGGCATAAAAAAAAAAACACGAGTAGATTCAATGGACAGGTTATGACAAGGGCTCTCTAATTAGCCTTTAAACTCCTAAAACATTGGTCAGTTGGGATCAGCACGCTCTCACATGTTCGGAGGGGGGTGGTAGGTGTGACCTGAATGAAGCTTCCAAGCGGCTTCAAAGACTGCTTAAGATCATCACGTGCCCCAGGTGCTGCTCAAAAGGGTTGGACAACCCATTGCTGCATTCATGGTGGTGGTGAGGTAACACCGTTGTAGCGTTCGTTGCAAGGGCATCTCCGCTGCTGCAATCTGGTGCAACCGGTCATCGTGGGTTGGTGGCTCCTCCCATGACCATGGCTGTACCAGTGATTCTCACAATTGCTAATAATGCAGTATCTTTGCTATACATCTAGGGGAGGGATGCCTTGTTGCTCTCATACCATAAGAGACTACTAGGAGGCTTCCTTGCCTTGAAGGTGCTGACCTGGTGACACTGTCTAATCAGTTTGTGCATTAGAAAACAAGCAAGTGCACAAAATGGCAAGGGGTAGGCTAGGGATATGCATAAAGTCTCATAAGCTCCAATACCCTACTGCCGGCTAAATTTGGATAAAAGTTAATTCCCCATGGGCTTGAGCCTGTTGCATAATTAGGTATACCCCTTGTAGCCAGTTTGCCAAAATTCCTTCCAAAGCGAGTTTTGAAAAAAAGGGGGCTCAATTCATGCGCGCACGACGCTTTCAAAGAGGAAGAGGCCAACAAAACGGACACTGATTGCTTGATTTTCTTTGTTATCATGCATGTTTGACCGAGACTGTTTAACATTTCTGAATTTGAGAGACACATAATTCCGCAAGGCCTTGTAGCCAGTGTGCGAAAACTTGGCCCCGGTTATTTGAAATAAACAAAAAAAAATCCTTTGCAAATGACTATCTGAATTTAGGCGGCGGTACGGTAGCTTAGTAATGTAAAGAGAAATGAAAATTGATACAAACACAACATAAATATCTACTACGGCGCACGATGGGTGACACACGCGATATTGTCAGTTTGACTTAAATGAAGCCAAAATCCATTGGTTTGGCTGTAACTTGGAGCATAGTCATCCAAACACAACACCATTTGAACTTGGAGATGTATAACATCAAGGTAAATGCTACAACTGGTAGCATACACATGTCCAGTATTGATCGGTGAACACACCAAGAGAACTCTACCGACTGTAGAAATACAAAACTACGACACAACACCCCAATAAACACCTGGGACGCTGTAGGAGCTATCTAGCACTTGCTGGTCGGTGCTCTGACGCCATCTGGATCTGCATCAATGATTTGCAAAGGCATGGACATGGCCAAGTGGTCATAGTAAGATATACAGATGGACGAGGGCGACTCACATCACAACATGGAGGGATGTCTTCATTAAAGTCATGCGGTATTCCCGCCCATTGACGTCAACAGTGGGGGAATATCAACGCTGTTTTGTTTTGACCAGTGCTAAAGGCTATCACCTCCAAAACTTCAAGACACATGGATGTAGGAAAATACAACAAACACACAAATTCAAAGTAAAAATGCGAGTGAATTTGGCTGACAATACACTATTCGGTGGGTGGTGCCACTGCCTAGGGAGACTAGCTCCGATGTGGATGATTCTAATCTTGTGATACAAATCTCTATGCATATCCATATCACTCAGTTCCATGTCCTCAGTTCCCTCCATGTGTGTGTGTGTGTGTGTGTGTGTGTGTGTGTGTGTGTGTGTGTGTGTGTGTGTGTGTGTGTGTGTATGTGTGCGTGCGTATGTGTGTGCACGTGGGAAAAGACAAGAGGGAATTCCAAGTGTGAAGGGCAGTTGACAAAAAAAAAACATTAAAGTTCCCTCATGACACGTAGTCTCAAAACCCACATCTCTTAGTGAAATGGCATACACAAGGATGTATAACAGTGGTGGCATACTCAACAGGTAGGAAATAGGGACACATTACCCGGGATCACGAAGACGTGCAGGCCAACAACATGTGCTGCACATTTGAAGACATGTGTTTTTTTTTTTTTTTTTGGGTTGGGTTGGGTTTTTTTGGTTTGTTTTTTTTTTNAATGGCATACACAAGGATGTATAACAGTGGTGGCATACTCAACAGGTAGGAAATAGGGACACATTACCCGGGATCACGAAGACGTGCAGGCCAACAACATGTGCTGCACATTTGAAGACATGTGTTTTTTTTTTTTTTTTTGGGTTGGGTTGGGTTTTTTTGGTTTGTTTTTTTTTTGTTTCTTTTGTTTCTTTCTTTCTTCTTCTTCTTCTTCTCTTTTTTCACCTTATTGAGAAAATCGGCTTGTTTTGACCATGTGTCCATCGAGACATCTTGTACAATCTTAGCAGCAATGCACTCACGAAAGAAGTGGTGTTCAACATAGATTTGCTTGGTGCGAGAGTAGTGCATGGCTTCATTGTGACTAATGGTCATTATGCTTTGGTTTTCACAGAAAAGAGAATTGTAGCTCTTGTAGCAGGCGACACAACCTGGTGGCATCATACATACTCGAGCTGAGTGCATATTACTCATGTAACCTGTCACTGTCGATGAAACCCTCAACAATGACTGAAATCTGTGCTTTCAAGTAGATCCCTGTGAGCATAATGGAATGTGTGTATCACATGACACAATGTACCATCTCAAGATGACACTCCCTTGCACACTAGGCAACTTGGGACATGAAATTTTTAACAGCTAAATCCTCATAAAAGGTGGTAGTAGGGTATATTAGTGCTTGAATGAATTATAGAAGATTAGCAACACCCACCTCCTCCCCCGGTTTAGACACGTCCAGTGACTTTAGTAGCGTCTGGCCTGCTGGGGTAATAGGAATGGAGGTAGTGAGAACAATGAAGGGCAGAGATGCAAAGCAATCCCCCAGGTTGCATACGAATGCAGCCTGATGAGCGTGGAGTGTCGGACATGAGTGCTCACACTCAAGCTCCATGCTTGAGAAGACTCGGGCTGGAACAAGGCCTTCGATCTCATTTGTTGACTGTTAGAGGTCCTTCACTGACTGAATGGCTACAAGACTGGGAGATGTAACGATCAGATCAACATAGACAAGAGTGGCCACCAGAGGAGCAGAGGGTGCATTCAGAAACAAGGCGGGGTCAACTATGGCTTTGTGAAATCCACCCTTCTCAAGAGTAGACATGATGTATTGGTTCCAACATTGTAGCAACTGCTCGAGTCCATATAGGTCCTTGCATAGACACCAAACTTTGTCACACTGGAAGACAGGCTTGTATGGGGCACAAAGACAAGGAAACAGAATACGGAGGGGAGGACACCAAGGTGGTGAGGCGATGCTCCAGAGCATGCTTGTCATCACGACACAAGTTGAGACGGCACTCACTGGAGCAAGGATCTGAGAGGTACCCATCATCACGAGGCCAGGTGGGTGCATTGTATTGTACAAAGGAAGGCCCATAGTAGGCAGTTCTAGAGACAGGAGGGATCCATCCCCAAGATGGAGGCTGGGTGATGTGCTGCTACAATACCATGTCCCCAATGTAGGCAACAGAGGATGAGGATGAAGACAAGGGGATGGCGCAACCATTGTGATGGTGGCAGCTGTAGAGGTGCTGTAGCCAGTGTAAGCCTAGTTGGCCCACATGGCAGAGGCAATACTAGTTTCATGAAGAGGGGCTTGGTACTTTAATATAGAATGCCTGGATGCCCCACAGTTTCAGCATGTGAATACACCAAGAGTGGAGGGGTTGTTGGAACCCCTCCCCCAACAGCCTCGGTCTTTACCTTTGCCGCACCCCGCAATAACCGACACCCTAAGTGGAGTGTGCAGTTGTAGTGGAGGTAGAAGCGGTGGAAAATCCAGAGGGCATGGTTCTAGTAGCAGATGAGTAGGAGGTTGTCATCGGAGCAATGGTAGTGGGATGTAGACACTTGTTCTACAAGCTGTTCTATTAGTCTATAAGCAAAGCAATAGTGCACTCATACAGGGCACCAATTCTCGAGCGTAGGCTCGGATACAAGAAATTCAAGCTGAACATTTGGAACATGAAAGTAGAGATAGGAGAGCTTAGAAATGAACCCTGTCACAATGGAGAAGCATTGAAAAAGTTGATCAGGCAATCCTTGCCCGGATCGCATACTAGACACAGGTTACGGGCCTTGAATGAATTAGTAGACTCATTTGCACGCATTTGCAGTTGGCTAAACTGCACAGTCAAAGTTCTTTGAGCTGCATGTCCAGTGACAGTCTTGTGATAGGGAATGAGGGCATAGGTACCCACCGGGTCTGCAGGTGTACAATGTGCGGTGTCAGCATTGTACGTACCAATACTGTCAGAAAGTTCGTATGGGCCATTGATGAGAGCACCCATGACACGAGATGCTACAGCGGGATTAAGATAAAAGGGATGAGAGACACAAGGATCTTCAGGTGAGTACTAGCCCCTAAGGAACTCTCATTGTATCCATGAGCTGAAGCAAATTTCCTGGGAAGAAAAGGAGAGTTTGGAGATGAAGTACAAGGGATGTTTTTTTAATTCCTTTTAACGTTGAGACAACATCTTGCAATAAAGGCAGTACCAATGAATTTCTCCCACCGCCCACCACACTAAAGGAAACAGAGGACATCAACGCTCACAGTAGGTAGCATATCAACAATGGAAGGCATAGGGTGCAGACACTCCGTGACAACGTTTGCCACAGTTGTGGCCATCTCTGTCTTGGCATCAACATTATTCTGTAGCTCCTCCTCAACCCTTTTGGCACGAGTGGGTTTAGAGGTACCCTCAAGGATGCCTAGATTTCACTGGTTCATGCGACCAATGTTTGGGGCAGCTAATGGACACCAATGGTGAAGAGTGTGGAGCACAAGGATCACGGATGTGAGTGGGCATAACACGTAGCATTCAGTAGAATTGAATCAAAACAACTTTTTGTTACTTATCACAAAGGGATTACATCAGATTTTTATAGCCTGTGATATAATCTTTTCAACGCATCAAAGCACGCCCAAATCAGAGCAGTAATGCCCCTGCTACGACCGCCAAAGTAACCCTTGGTGGAGCCGTCCACCTTGCCTTGTACGCTAGGCAACAGGAGGTGCTTTGACGGTGACATGTCGGAGCACCTTTCCTGGCCTCAAAGTCAAACAGAAGTTCACCCTGGTCGAGGAGGTTCCTTTGGTCACTTCATTCATGGCCCTGGTGCATTTGGAGCTCGTTGGAGGCAAGCTCTGATCACTGGCGGTGGATTATCCCGCCACCCATGGCGGGTACTAGATTCCACCCGCCCAACACCCCAACTTCGGGCTGGGCCAACTTTCTCAATACTCACTCAAATTGAGCAATCCAAAGCTTGATATTGCATGGAAAAATCTAAGGAATCCCATTCCAAATCAGATCACGTGTTTGACAACTCCTCAGCAGGGAGTATGATCAACGGCACTCATGGTAAGGGGCACGCCATGTCAACAATCTCTCCCTTGCTCCGCAGCCTTGATGCTCTGTCCTTGGAACCTGTAGCCTTTCAAACCTCACAGTGCAGACCAAGCTCCATGCAGGTTGCATTGTGCTTGTCCTTGGACTGTGCTTTGGTCATGGCATGAGCGAGCATTTGCTTAGTGCCACAATGCACAACAACCGTATCTCCCTTTGCAACCAAGTCGCGCGCGTAGTGATTTCGGATCTCAATGTGCATGGTCCTCCTGTGCAACATAGGGTTCAGGTTGAGGCTGATGGCACTCATGTCGTACATATTGAGTACCGTAGGCTTCCCTTGAAGCACCCCGATCTCCTTTAGCAACCGATGCATCCACACCGTCTTCTTTACAGCTCCCGCGAGCGCAATGTAGTCCGCTTGGATGCTGGATAGTGCCACAAAATCCTGCTTCTTGCTTATCCATGAAACTGCTACACCACCAAGCACAAATACGTACCTCAACATTGATTTTCTATCATCCACATCACCAGCCCAGCCAGCATCGGAGTAGTCGACCAACTCAAGGGAGTTGTCATGCCCTCCAAACTTGAGCCGCGACTGTTTTATTCCCTGGAGATAGAGGAGGATCTGCTTTACTGCTTGCCAATGTAGCGGCCCGGGGTCAGCAACATAGCGGCTCACTTGGCCCATTGCAAAGGGCAGGTCAGGTCGCATCGCCACCATGGCGTACATGATGCTCACCACTATGGACCTGCATGGCACACCCGCCATCTCCTCCTTCTCTTCATCAGTGCTCAGCTCCATGCCCAAGCTCTGCTCACATGTGGTGGTCATGGGTGTACTGATGGGATTGCACTCCTCCATGTTGTAGCGGCGGAGCACCTTTTACACGTACTTTGCCTGTCCCATCTCCAGCGGGCATGCCTTGCGGTCTCTCTTGATGGAGACACCAAAGTAGTACTAGAGCTCGACCATATCGGACATTTTGAACCGACTGCCCAGCTGCCACTTCAGGTTCACCAATTCCTCCATGTCCGATAACGCAATGATGAGGTCATCTAGGTAAAGAACCACGATCTAGTGCAACCCCGGCTGCTTCCGCACGTACACGCCGTGACCCACCTTGCAGTGCTTGAAGCCAAGCTTGGCCATGAAGCCGTCCATTTTCAGGTACCACATGAGTGGTGCATGCTTCAACCAGTGAAGTGCCTTGTGAAGCCGACACTCCTTCCTTGACGGTGTCTCCACCCCCTCCAGCATCTCTAAGAGGACCTCCTTTTCCAGGTTGCCATTGAGGAATACAGTTTTCACGTCCATTTGGTGGACTTCATAGTCGGACGTCGTTGCCACAGAGAGGATGGTGTGGATGGAGGCAAAATTTACCACCGGTGCAAAGATCTAATCGTAGTGTTCACCCTTTTGCTGGACGTACCCTTTTGCCACCGGTCGCACCTTGTACCGCTCCACCTTCCCCTCCTTGGTCAGTCTCTTCTTGAAGATCGACTTAGAGCCAATGATTTTTGCGTCCTCCGGTCTGTCTATCAGCTGCCAAGTACCATTATCTTCATGGGAAGTGAGCTAAGATTTTACAGCTCCCTTCCACTCATACCCATCCTTCCATTGCAACACCTCCTTGACGGTCTCACGCTCCTCTTGCACAAAGAACTCTCGAGTGAACCCAGTCCAGATGCCCTTCACGGCATAGTACCATTTTTTTGTCCTCCTTACGCGTCCGCTTCTCTCAGGTTGCGGATATTGAGGCTACTGCTGCTGCTGCCGTTGCTGCTGCTGCTGCTGCTGCTCCTACCACTGCCCTCTTGTGGTGCCACTCGCACCGCTAGCCTGCGCACACTCCCCCGAGGACTGTGCAGATGTGGGCTCACTCTCCACCTTCTCGTTTAGCTCCAATACTATCTGCGCTTTGGACTCATTGTCCGACTCTGCTGAATGCAAATCAACCACTTCCCCATCCCTTGGATGGTTCCCGCCAGTTGGAGCCACTTGAAAGTCACCCTCTTTTGCTTCTTTTGGTGTCTCCCCTCGAGGAGTGGGAGCCGCTCCCCCCGGTTGGAGAGACGTGTTACATATTGCCCCATGCCATGCCCTGGAGTTGCCGTTTTCAGGGCGATGGCTCCAGATCCTTGTACAGTGCATTTTTGCATGCATGGATGGATGTTTCACAAACTAGAGGACAAGTTGGACCAGCTGCAATTTGAATCGCAGCAATCGGCTAAGAATTGAGGGAGTTATGGTCCGTCAAAGTTGGGAGGTGGTGCTGGCCGTCCGGGTTTGGACGGCAGACTTGGTACCGACCTAAAAGTGATCCGGCGGTGACCAGTTCGACTCCCACCACGCACACCATGGCCGAGGCGCCCCTTGGGGGATGCTAGCAGCAATATCCCATGGTTCATAGGAGCCATGTGCGTTTCGGAATGGCGGTCTGATGCTTCATTGAGGTCCAGGGCGCTTCGGGCACCCGTCACTCACGCTAGTGCTCTGTCAGGGACAGAGACTCAATGATGCACTCCGAATCGCATATCGGGCGCTACCGTGGTCCAAATCGCACGCGGTTTGGTGCGTTGGAAAGCTTGTGACTAGCACTATAACTTTGCTGATGTGGTCCGTGTCCAGTAATCCACTCAAAATTGATCCCCAGCCCTTCAAACTTTGGGTGTTGCTGAATTCTGTCAGATTTCTGCTCACATAGTGTGTGGCAACCAGAAAGCACACACTTCGTCTAAGACTGCTGCCCAAAAGAGTTGTGANGGAGCCATGTGCGCTTCGGAATGGCGGTCTGATGCTTCATTGAGGTCCAGGGCGCTTCGGGCACCCGTCACTCACGCTAGTGCTCTGTCAGGGACAGAGACTCAATGATGCACTCCGAATCGCATATCGGGCGCTACCGTGGTCCAAATCGCACGCGGTTTGGTGCGTTGGAAAGCTTGTGACTAGCACTATAACTTTGCTGATGTGGTCCGTGTCCAGTAATCCACTCAAAATTGATCCCCAGCCCTTCAAACTTTGGGTGTTGCTGAATTCTGTCAGATTTCTGCTCACATAGTGTGTGGCAACCAGAAAGCACACACTTCGTCTAAGACTGCTGCCCAAAAGAGTTGTGAACCTCAGGACATGGTCAGGCCACGTTGGAAGCACATTTCCAACAAGACGCCCATCCTTTTCCGTTCAACTGTTGTCCTCATTGAACGTGACATCACGACTCTTCACGATCTCTTTCCTCTACAGGTGAAAGAGCCGGTACACCTTGCTCCCACTATCGTACCCGACAAAAATGCACCGGCGAGTCCGTGGGTCTAGCTTGTCCCGCCCCTCCCGTGCTTACAGAACAGCATGTGCAACGCAGCCAAACATGCGGAGGTGGGCCATAGTTGGCTTCCTCCTGCTCCACACCTCTTGTGGTGTCTTCCACATCTGGGACTCCACATCTTTAAGCGGCTTTATTGGCGTCAGGTTCATGATGTATGCCGCTATCCGTGCTGCCTCCGCGCAGTATTGCTACAAGGACGGCATCACTCAACATAGACCGGACCATGTTGAGGATGGTGCGATTCGTCCTCTCGACAATGTCATTATGCTGCGGAGAATGTGGCATAGTTTTCTGCTATGCGATCCCCTTGCTCTTCATCCATGCCTAGCACCCTTTGCATTCGCCGCCGTTTTTGCTCCAGAACGCCTTCACCTTCCATTCCGTTTGCCACTCCACTGCTGCCACAAACTCCTCCATGCATGACAACACATCATTTTTTGTCTTGATGTTGCAGAGGTACAACTTGCGGCTATGGTCATCAATGAAGGTGACAAAGCAGTGTGCCCCACCAATGGAGGGCTCGAATGGTCTACACATGCTTGTGTAAACCACCTCCAAATTCGCCGATGCACGCGTCCCTTTGCCATCAAATGGCTGCCGTGTCACCTTGCCGGCCATGCACGACTCACATACGGCATTTTCGGCTGCATCAACGCTCTTAACCTCAAGACCCTGCACCTCTTCCTTCTTTTCCATATCCCTCACAGTTGAAAGAGTGATGTGATATAGGCGGTGGTGCCACTGGTCTAGGTCTCCATTGTCCTTCTTCGTGAGGTGGACGGTGTCTGACCCCGGCCGGCTGCCAAGGATCTTTGAACGAAGTTGGTACAAATTGTCCTCTTGCTTTCCACGTGTAATCACTTTGTCACCCCCCCTCTTTCCAGATGATGGCCTCCTTCTTGTTGAAGAGCACCTTGAGCCCCTTGTTGTTAAGGCGGTTCATTGACAACAGATTTGCACCAAAGTTACGCATGTAGAGCACGTCGTGAATTGTGCTTGTGACAGCCTCCTCGTCCACATCTACCTTGATGCGAACGTTTCCTTCACTAGCAGCCAACTCTGTTTTGTCGTTGCCCACCGTCATGCGCCGTTTTGAGGCACCGTAGGTGACAAATGCTGCCCGGTTGCATTGCGTGTGACGGCCCAATCCGGAGTCAATCACGGAGACTCTCAGGTCTGTCAAGTCGGCGGACTCTTGTACCATCATTGTGTGGTTGCCCTTGTTTCCAGCCTTCCCCGGCTGGTCCGACTTCCTGTTGGGGCAGTTGGATGCATAGTGGCCTTCTTTTCCACACACATACCACTCCCATTCTTGTCACCTTTCTTGGTGTTGTGCTTAGAACCCTTCCCCTTCTTGTCTCTCCCTCCACCTTGAGGGCAGACTGCATAGGTGGAACTTGATGTTGCTCTGCTCTCTCTCCCACCACGCCGCATCCATTCATTACGGATGTACTCGGCCACCGTCGGGTACTTCAGCTCTTTGGCGGATCAGATGCCTATGCCGGTGATCATAGAACTCCCACTGTCCTGCAAGGCCAGGAGGAGAATCATGGCTTGCAGCTGAGGGTTGACCTTCCATCCGGTGGCTACGCACTCGGCAATAAGGGACTTGATCTGCTGGATGATCTATATGATGTCTTCGCCTTCCTTGGCTCAGAGGGTTACGAGCTTCTTGAAGTCAAAGAGCTGGTTAGAAAGGTTGGTGGACTGGTAGATGGTGGAGAGCTTCTTCCAGGCCTCCGCAGCCTTTGTGCATCCTTGAATGAGTGAACTCTGCGTCAGAGCAAGTGGTAACACCAATAAGGCAAGCACTTTCTTGTTGTGCTTCTTCTACTTGTCCACTTCCTCCAGCGTCGCGGTGTCCAGAGGGGCTTTTTCTTTGCCCTTGACCAGCCCAAGTAGTCCCTTGTCATTGAGGTAGACCTCAAACTGCCACCTCCACAAGGGGAAGGTAATCGTGTCAAACTTTGAGATGGCACCGATGCTCTCGTGCTCGGTCATTGTCATGGCGTGCAGTGGTAGCCTGAAGTTTGTAGATTGTGGGTTCATATCCCTTCATTGGCACTATTGGGTTTAGAGTTACCCTCAAGGATTCCTAGTTCTCACTACTTCACGCTACCAATGTTTGGCGCAGCTGATGAACACCAATGGCAAAGAGTGTGGAGCACAAGGATCACGGATGTGAGTGGGCATAACACATCGTGATCAGTAGAACTGAATAAAAATATGTTTTTATCACTTACATCTAGTTGAGATTGTATCTTATACTTACAGCTTGTGACCTAAGATTTCCAACGCATCCAAGAACAACAAAATTGGAGCAGTAGAGCCCCTGCTACGGCCGTCAAAGAAACCCTTGGTGGCGCTGATCACCTTGCCTTGTACGCTAGGCAATGAAAGGCACTTCGACGGTGACCCGTTGGAGCACCTTTCCTTGCTCAAAAGTCAAGGAGAAGTTCATCCTGGTCAAAGAGGTTCCTCTGGTTACTTCATTCATGGCCTTGGTGCATTTGGATCTTGTTGGAGGCGAACTCGACTTACTGGCGGTGGGTTATCCCGCCACCCATGGTGGGTACCAGATTCCACCCACCCAACACCTGAACTTTGGGCTAGGCTAATTTTCTGAATACTCACTCAAATCGAGCGATTCCAAGCTCGATATTGCATAAAAAAACTCAAGGAACCCAGATCTAAAATCAGATCAGGTTTTTGAACACTATTTAATGGCCTAACCAGGGAGTACGATCAATGGGAATCATGGCAAGGGGCACGCCATGTCAATAAACCCGACGTGAGCTGCTTGGGCCTCACTTAGCACGGCCCGGAAGGAATCAATAGTTTTCTCTGGACCAGGCATGACAAATGATTGTGTTGGAGATGGGGATAAGTGATTTAGTATGATGAGTGAGATGAGTGTACTAACAACACTCAAGAGGGACGAGAGGAGAGGAAGGGGAAGAAACACACACTCTCTTACCAAGCCAACAATGTGGCGGCAGTGCAGAGAGGGTTGACACCAGTGATATTGCCAAGGAAGAATGCAAGATGATCCATGCAGATACAGGCACTAGGGAGCAAAGAGTACCGGTGAATACAGTGCCAGCCATAGCAGTTGTCACTAAGGCAATGAGGACACCTGTGCTCACATGGTGCATCATGGTGCACTCCCTTTTGGTCGATGTGAGGACTACATCGGCGGTGGATGCGCGAATGGAGCTGGCAACAATAGAAGTCACTTCAACTGCGAGGGTTATAGATGTGACCACGGTAGATGAGGGCCAGAGCACGAGCCATGATGTCAGCTGCTTTTGTGCCAAGGAGGTCGAGAGAAGATGTTGTCTCAATGTATGTACTTGTAGCTTGCTCCACTGCAGTGCCAATGGGGTCTTTTTTAGCTCTAGCCATGGCGGAGAAGGTGGCAGTTACACAGGCAGCAGCGCTGAGGATGGCCCGGGCTAGGCCAACCCGGTCAGTACAAGAGGAAAACACTCGTATGCGAGCAGGGATTTTGTGGATGGACGAGGCAGATGTAGATTCAGCAGCACTTTCAAGAGTGCATGTGAGGCTAGAGGTTGTATACTTGGAGGTGACGAGAGAAGGTTATGAGCATTGTACATGTACTGGTCAATCGCACCCTCCATTTCCTTTTTGAGGCACTCAATATCATCATGCCAGGAGTAAAAAGAAAGCATGCAATCCCATTGCACCACTCATGAGTTGTCACTTGCGGCGGACAAGCCCAGTGATCAATATCCTATTCTGAATGCTCACACACGTACTCCCAGGGTGTAGTCAGAGGCCATGTTGGCTAGCAAAAGTGCAGTGGAGTAGAGGAGTAGGCACGGATGTATAGAAGGTGCAGTAGGTGCAACACCAGCAGGCACGTAGTAGCGTCCACATCGGATGATGGCAGTGCAGGTTACAACATCGGATTGTCTACCGCTACTGGGGAAGATTTCTGAACAGTAGCAATGGTAGTAGAAGTGGATAAATTAGCAGTAGAGATTGCTGTAGGAGAGGCAGTGGCAGAAACTAGAATGGCCATCATAAACATGTGTAGCAGTGGCACTAGATCCGTTGGACTGGTAGGAATGGCAGTGGCTAAGGCTGTAGTTAGAGAAAGAGATGTTGTGAAGGAGGTGGTGACAAGAGTTGCAAGGGGCCATTGTAGAGGTGTGAAGATGCAGTGTTGAATCCACTACTGCCATTTCTAAAGAAGGAAAAGTGGTTGTATCTGGCAGCCAGAGCAGCTTGAGCAGTTGCGAAAGAGGTTGCGGAGAGCGGTGGTATCTGGCAACCAGAGCAACTTTTGTAGAAAGGATGTCGAGGGTGTACTGGACAAACCAAAGATTTATATGAAGCAAAGAACCCAGCAGTAGTTAGGATAGCTTCAATGACTACTTCAGGTGGAAGCAACTGCTGTGGAGCAACAGGTGGCAACGGAGAGGCCGCAGGTGACAACGAGGCAACAATGTGTAGCCCCACAGACCACAGCTCTTGCAGGCTAACCTGTTCCAAAACAGATCCTTAAAGTTGCATGGCTGAGTAGAATACGGGTCTGCAGAGCTTTGAATCCGAGCAGAATGTGAAGCTGCTGAGCCAACAAGAATGTAGGGCTATGGGGCTGTTGCGGAGATATGTAGTGCCCATAATGTTAGGAGGCCAAAAGAGGGCCTCATGAAGGGAATGTCCTTGAGATGAATTCCATGGGTTTGAGGATCAAATGTGATGCAAGGAGAAATGGAACCTCCTTGCTCTAATACCAGTAGTTAGCCTTGAGGGTGCAAGTAAGGCTAACTGGAAGGAAGGGGGGGGGGTGTGTGGGGAGACACTCACACCATGAGCGTCATAGATAATTCTATGAACACTTCATAGAGCTTGCAGTTACAACCAAGACAAACGAGGCTAGAGAAGCGTGCATCTATGGACTGGTGAGCATGCACCTTTCTTGTGAACCACGCTTGGGATGTCATGCCGCCACCCGGGGGTCGAGCCTGACAACTTGGCAAAAATCCGAGGGCAGCTACTCACTGATGCAAAGACCAATGCTGGTATGGTGGCCCCCCCAGGATCAATATCCAGGAAAATAAGGCAGATCCCCACAGAACCCACATGCATGTTTAGAGACAGACAAATGCATCCTAAAGTACCTGAGGTCAAGCCTCCGCCAGGAGCAAGACCAAAGAATTACAAACTAGTAATAAGAAAATCATGTGGTCCCAAATCACATCTTCGGAGAGTGATTTTTCTTTTTTGAGAGACTGGATTCGAGTTATGGTTAATCGTCCCACTTTTATACACTATGTAACTTATGTATACTACTCCTCTCATATCTTCATTTCCTGGAAGTACATATTCGTGTATACACTTGTTAAATCACCAATGTCTTTGTGAAAAAAATCATTTTTGTTTTCAGAGGGGGTGTAAAATTCGTAACAGTGATTCCTAAACATAATTTTTAAAAAATGTTCAAAATAGAAACCCGTTGTTGTTTACTTGCCTATTTCTGTCCTCCACATTCGTGAAGAACATTTCTGTCAGACATAGTTTTGCTAGAAACGAACACGGAGCAGATACACCGTTCTTACGAGCTCAAATAGAAATTCGGTGACTTTGCATTTTGTTCGCTAGTCCCACTTCCGAGATTCACT